>PVIU01003117.1:0-153174 GCA_004026605.1 Ondatra zibethicus | reverse complement strand
GCAGTTGCATTGTGGGGCTGAGAGTCACGACTAGCTGCAGTACATCCCTTCACTGTACCTATAACCAATAGCGTTAAGATGGCGATCTCTGCAATCCGTCCCGGAACTTTCACTGAGGTCATCCCAGGCTCATGAGCTCTCCCCAAGCATCGCTTAGCTGTTTAAATAAAGTAATTAGAGATTGTTTGGCAAGGTGATATCCAAATATTCCCTTCCCAGAGAATTTTGGGAAAATGCTTTGTTTTGTATGTAGAAACAGGCCAGATTCAAGAAGGTTGTAAGCCAGGTGTGATGGATCAAACTTGTATTCCCAGGAGTTGGGAGGAAGAGGCAGGAGGATGACCACAAGTTTCAAGGTCTCCACCTGGTCTAATAGCAAGCTCCAGGTTAGTCAGGGCTTCTTGGCAAGACCTTGTCTCAAAAATTCAAGGAAAAAAAATCATTGTATAAATATTAAGCGCTGTTTAGTGTGAGTTGTTACTAGTTCTTTTATGTCCTTTGTATTTAGAATAAAAAATAGCTATAGATTTTTCCTCAATTGATTTTTAAATGTCTTGAATTCTTTGTATCGGTGTGTGTGTGTATGTGTGTGTTTTATTTTATTTTTTTGGTTTTTTCAAGACAGGTTTCTCTGTAGCTTTGGAACTTGTCCTGGAACTAGCTCTTGTAAACCAGGCTGGCCTCAAACTCATAGAGATCCGCCTGTCTCTGCCTCCCAAGTGCTGGGATTAAAGGCGTGTGCCACCACTTCCCGGCTGTGTGTGTTTTATTGTGTCTCTGCTTTGACATCAGATATCACTTGAGACATTAAATACAGTGAAAGATACAGAGTAGATGCCAACTAGTATCCTAACTGATCATTTATGAAAGAAGTAATCTTGAACTCACTCTAGCAATTTAGAGACACAGACATCTCGTTAGTCACACAGTTATGAACTAAAAAGACCAAAACATGAAGGGCTAGGAACATTCCTTTAGACACCTCACAAAAGGACATTTTCTGAAGAGTGGAATTTTTCTCTTGGAATTAGGAGACCTCTTTCTATTGAAACACATTCTAATTTACAGGGAATATCGTCTCAATAATTTACTGGGTAATTTAAAAAATATATTTATACTTGGTTTTCTAGGATACTGTTGTTGAAAACTAGTATATAGAAATCGTATCCAGAAAAAATGGTTAAAATTTTTTTGTTATAGATATATATCTTGCATGATAACCTTTTCATTTTGAATTTTTCTAAGAAAAATCAAAGCCACCCATAATCTAAAAACTTAAAGAGAACCACAGATTACATTTTGATGCATATCTTTCCAGCTTTTAGAATTATTTATTTGTTTATGGTGTGTGTATGATGGTCAGAGGACAACTTGTGCGAGTTGATTTTCTACTTCCATTATGTAGGCCCTGGGTATTGAACTCAGGTCATTGGCCTTGGGGGCAAGAACCTTTACCTGCTAAGCCATCTTATCAGCCCGAGCTTTTCTCTAGGCATTACCTGTGTTTTTATAACCTGATGTTAGCCCATTTTCCATATGCTGCTTTGTATCCCTCTGTCTCAACTCATGTGGCTGTTTGATATTCTATTGGGTAACTATAGAACCATTTGCTTAATCTTTCTGCACCATTAGGTATTTAGGTGTCACGAATTGATACTAGATGGTGCATATCCATGATTCTTTCTTTGGGACAATGCACAGTAGTAGAAATTCTTGGATAAGGGGCATACAAAATTTCACTGTCTTTCCACAAAGAAGAATCAGCTGCACCCGTCGAAGCTATGTGCCAGGGCACCAAATGGCGGCTGTTAGAAAATGCACCTTCTTTTCTCAGAATATTCTCTATCTTCTGAAAACTCAAAAATAAACCTTCCAGTTGCCATGCCAGTTCAGGGGTCACATTCAAAGCAGAAAAGACCTTCCTCCACCCTAGGTTCTGAAAACTCTTTTGACTACTGGAACAAAATGTGTAGCATGGGATCCAGGCCAGTGGTGTGGAGTTTGACCCTGGTTCTCAGGCAGGTGCTTGATTCTCTTCTTCCTGTAGCTCTGCACAAACCTAGCAGCTTCCGTTCTTCTAAGATATACAGAAAAATATCTTTCTAGTCACTGAGCTACTTACACTGAGGACAAGAAGTCAGCCTGGGCTCCAGTCAGGATCTTATGTCATCCCCGGGAAATTCAAAGACCAACATTGCAAAAGATTGCAATGTATCATGTTTCTGGTGTGGACTGTCCCCCCCCATGACAAGCCATAAATATTTCTGTGAAAATAAGATCCTTAAACAAAATCAAAGGTGCCCATGTGGCACGGAATCAGTCACCGTGGTTGCTCTCCAGCTTGTTCCTCTCCCTCCCTCAGTTGACAGTCACAGATTTGTGGGATCCTGTCCATTTAATATTCACTCTTTTTCTCTATGTCTTGTATTTGCTACAATCTGATTTTTCCTTAGGAAAGTCCAGAGGCTAAGAGAACGGGGACTGTTCATTTGTCCACACCCTTTAGGCCTAGAGGAACTTTGAAACCAGGTTCCAGGGCAAAAAGCTGCGCAACTCTCCCCAGACATACACCACACCTTGCTTTCTTGCTCATCTCCCTGATTCTCCCTCTCTCCCCAAGGGCTGAGCTGCTTGCCTGTCTCATCTACTCCACTACTCCAGCTTCTACCACCATGACAATCTTTAGCATCCACATGTGGAGGACTAGATGGTGACTTAGTTTCAGTCTCAACCTTTCACTGCTCTGTGCTCAGGAAGCCCAGCCACACCACCCTAGCACCATCCTTTGGAATACCTCTGCCTCTGGAACCTCAGGCTCTGGTATAACCACACCTGGCGACAGTCTTACAGCCCTACCTCTAGCTTCCTTGAACATTTATTTATGAGTGTTCTGATCCCTGAACTGTTCTCCCTTCTTCCCAATCATCAGCCATCCTCCTGCCTCTACTCCCTTTTAATGAGTGAACAATCTCAGGATCTACCACTTAAACTGCTGTTCTGTCTAAGCTTCAAAGACCACAATCTCTTACCCTTTTATGCCTGTCCATAAAATCCCAGTCTTCCACCAGTCAAACAAACTGATTTGTTTGCTTCATCATGCAAGTCATGGGGTTGGTAGAAATCAGTTATTCCAAAGAATGACACTGAAATTGTATTGTCCTCAACCTCAGCACCATTCACTGTCTGTATCTGCGACCTCAAACACTGTCTTTTACCCTTAACTCCCTTGACCTTCATCGGACTCCTCCCCAGATGAGGATTCCTAGTCATCCACTGTGAATTTTTCAGGTTTTTTTTTTTTTATCTCCAGACCACCACTTTAGCTTCCCTTGCACCTGAGCTGTGGGCATAATAACTTCTTTCCATCTTCTAGACTTTGATACATCCCTTATGACTTCCTGATTCAATAAGGTTAGAAAAAAAATGCATCCAAATTTCTTTTAAGACATTCCTCTGTGAGCCTTTCACCTTCTTCCAAGGGTTGTCTTCCTCCTTCTTCCTTTTATTGTGTGGAATGAAAGGTTCAGCTTATACTGGAGACCATAAGTTTTAATGACATCAATCTCTATGCCTGAGGTTGGTTGTGTTCTGTAGCTCATGGGTTCTTGGAGCAAGAGGCAGATAATGTGCAAGGCAGAGTGATAAATTTGTGCTAGACTCAGTCAGAGAACTGTATTTGCTCATGATTTTAAATCCTTCCCTTAATTCACTAATTAGTGACCTCTAAGATGAATTTGGCCTTCAACACTTTGCTGGTCTTCTGCCAATGCTATCCTGATTCATAAATGTTGGGATTCTTTTCTTCTTGAATATTTGTGTGATGTGTTGTGTGTGTGTGTGTGTGTGTGTGTGTGTGTGTGTGTGTGAGAGAGAGAGAGAGAGAGAGAGAGAGAGAGAGAGAGAGAGAGAGAGAGAGAGAGAGAGAATACACATGTCATAGCATGCTTGTGGAGGCCGGGAGCAACTTTCGGAAGTTACTTCTCTGCCTTCCACTTTAGTAAGGGGCAGAGTCTTGCTGTTTGTTGCACTGTGTGTCCAGGACAGCTGCCCCACAATGCTCTCATCCCCCATCTCAGTGTAAGAGACCTGGAGGGACAGACGTGTTTTTGTTTTGTTTTGATTTGAAACGTAGGGTCCAGGGATCTGAGATCAGGCTATCAGGCTTCTATGGCAAGCTCAAGCCATCTCCTCAAGCACAAATGTTGGAATTTTATTAGCCTCCCCGCATTATTTTTTTAGACAGGGTTTCACTGTGTAGCCTGGGCTGGCCTGGAACTTACAGAGCTCTGTCTGCTTCTGCCTCTGGAGTGCTGGAATTGAAGAAAAGAAGTACCATGCTTGGTTTAGCCCTTTAGTTTTTGAGGTATCAATAATTTGACTCTACCAAGAATAGCCTGTTTCTTTCTGTGGTACTTCTATCTATCACTGTGTCTTCTCTCCTTTTTTAACTGTCTTGCTTGATCTGATCTGAAATGTTGATCATTCCGAGTTCTCACTATGAATTGATTCCCCCTTCATTTTTGTCCATATTCATTTATAGGAACCTCCCATGCATGGAAATCAGCCACCTCACTGTCTTTCAGATTTGTATTTCAGGTAAGCCTTCTCTCGTGTGTGTGTCAGGATTACGTAACCAGCAAAATGCTCAATGGTCTCACTGAAAGTTGTTCGCAGTATGTTGAAGACAGAATTTCTATCCAGATTGCTTTGTTCTTGAATTACTTATTTGGGTAGAAGGCAACAATAGTCATTCTACAGTGCTGTTACTTTTTGCAGTAAACTAGAAGTCACACCAAGACTTTAGTCTACAACAGCATCCACGTGTAAGTGTACATACACATAATCATATGTATCAAGAACGTGAGTTGAGGTCAGCTGGGTGGTTCTTCTGCCATATTCAGTTGGTTCACTTGAGTCTGCTGTCATCCAGCAGCTGGTAATTTTGCCTGTGTTGGCAGATGACTGGCTACTGATAAGGGACGGGGCTAACTGATCTGTGGGTCCAGTATCCATCATTCAAAAGTTAGCTCTAACTTACTCTATGGTAGCCATCACAGGATTCCTAAGAAGAACAGGGAGAGTGAGGGAGGTCTCAGGAGGCTTGGATTGGTGCTCATAGGAGATTGCTTCTAGTTTATCCTACTGGTCAGAGCAAATCACAGGGGCAGCTTCAGGCTCAGACTTGGGGAGAGGAAGGCACTCTAACTGTTGATGGGGGAGTCTGTCTTTGGGAGCGTCTTCAAAGACATACCATAAAGAAGTTTTGTGCCCTGGTGGCAAAGTGGGTAGCCACTTATAGCTTACTGCATCCATAACCCTAACTGACTCACATCTCTCATACTTTCCCTTTTAATTATGGCCAGCCATCAAGTCAGGATGATGTCGCCTTGATGGTGGCTCTCTCATTTGCCTACATCTTCTACTGCTGCTCAACATGTTTCTCTCATTTTCTAGGGCCAGTGTAGCCAAATTCCAGAAACTGGGCATCCTAAACCATTAGTATTTACCTTACTGGAATCTGAAGGCTGGAGGTCCGAGATGTTGGCAGTTTGGTTTATTTTCCAGATATCTTCTCTTCTTTCCCTGAAGATGGTCACCTTTACCATGCATTGCACAGAATACTCATTCTCTATGCCTTTCTTCCCAAGTTTCCCTTCTTGTAAGGACACTGGTCATGTTGTATTAGGGGATACTTCACTTTCTTTTCCTATGAATATAATTAGACCTGCAAGGACTCTTTCTTCACAACCTACCTCATTCTGAAGACTTCAATTTAAATTTAACCAAAGTAGTGCTGTTAGTATAACTATCAGTTATTTTCAACTTCGTTACACTGTGGGCTGAGGAGCAGGCTCAGTGGGCACCTCCATAAAATTGGACATGGTGGGGCCAGAGTGACGACTCAGTGGTTAAGAGCCCTGACTATTCTTCCAAAGGACCTGGTTCAATTCCCAGCACCCACATGACATTTCACAACGGTCTGTAACTACAGTTCCAGCGGATCTGGCATCCTCACACAGACATACATGTAGGCAAAACCCCATATATATATATATATATATAAACAAATCTTTAAAAAAAAAACTCGACATGGTGCACATGTTAGTAATCTCTGCTCTCTTGTAGGGAGATGGGAAGCAGAGAGCGCTGACTCCTCAGAAGCTGTTGGGCCAGCTCTCCTGATGTACCTTGCTGTTAACAAGAGAACTTGCCTTAACTAACCTAGAAAGTGAAGACTAATACTTGATGTTTTCTTCTGGCCTTCATACACATGCCAGGGTGTGCGTGTGCCTGCAACCACATATACAGACATGAAATATGCGCACACATTAAACAATGTGGTTCTAGTGATAAGTTTGAACTCTCCATGCATTCGTAAAATGACCAATAACAAGTGTTACGATATTTTTTGGCCACCATTTTTATCTGCTTTTCTAGGCTCTAAGCTCTTTGAAGGTAGGACATTTGCCTTCATGTCTTCTAAGTCGCGGAACAGTAGATCTCCTGATACATAGTTGCTACCTTGAACAAAACCTCTATTTTTTTTTCTGCTTATGGAAAAAAAAAGTAAAATTAGCAATCCTGAGAATATGCTCTGCCAGAGACATGATGATCTCAAGGTTTATAATGTAAAGAAGAGCAGCTAATGCAGGTTCTGTGCTTTTAGGCTGACCGTCAACATGGCTATGAACGATTCTGGACTTCCCTCATTCACAACAGGATTCTAACCAGTACAGAATGACAGAAGATTGACAGAGTGGAACTTCCCAGACCTGCTGTGCAATTGCACAGGCTCTGTTAACTAAAGAAATGGGACAGGTTGCAAATGACAATGATGTGAGAATTGTGTGAATCAGTCTATGTTGCTCTAAAGAAACAGACATGATCTATCATCCATCTATCTATCTATCTATCTATCTATCTATCTATCTATCTATCTATCTATCTATCTATCAATCTATCATTTACTGGATCTGTTAGCAATTAATTGGCTCATGCCAATTAGAGAGACTTGGTAAGTCCAAAACTTGCAGGGTAGGTTTGGAGATGCAGGAAGAGCCACAGCTTAAATTACAAATTACAAGGAACTCTCACTCAGCCTTCATCAGACTGGATAAAGTTCACCTATCCCAAAGAGGGCAATCTTCTTTGTTCAAAGCCACACACTTAAATGTTGATCATTGCCACAGAAATATCCAGAATAATGATTGGTCAAACTTTTGGACATTGTGGGCCAGTCAAATGAACATATAGGATAAACTATACTACACAGTTTGTTTCTGATGATCCCATAGAATGGAATAGAGTGGCCATATCGCAGGCAAGATCAGATAAAAATAATTTAGCCACTGATCTGTATACATATGTTGTGGTGATATTTTGTTTGTGCTTTAACAAATAAAGCTTGCCTGGTGATCAGAGTGTGGAGCTAGCCACTAGTTAGCCATAGAGGCCGGGTAGTGGTGGTGTTAGCTTTAATCCCAGCACTCAGGAGGTAGAGATAAGAGAGATATGGCTGGGCGGAGAAACGACTATAATGCGAGAAGAGCTCAGAATTCAGTCTGAGGTTTTGTAGAGACAGCATTCAGTCTGAGGATTCCTAGAGACAGGACAGCCCACTTGGCCTGAGGATTTGAAGAGGTAAGAGCTAGAGACTTGCTGCCCTGCTTCTTGGCTCTTTCAGCATTTACCCCTATATCCGACTTGAGGTTTTTATTATTAAAACCAATTAGAATTTGTGCTACAATGTGTAGAGGGAATGACCTTGAAAGTGTCATTAGGCTCCTTTGTGACTTAAATATCAGCCAGTGTTTAAAAACATACTCAGTTATTTAGAAAAAAATAGCCCCAGGACTTAGGGTGATTCCAATAGAAGATGGGAAAAGCCCTCAGAGTTTAAGAAAACTTTAATATCCTCATGTGAGGGTTAATTAAATTCTGCTCAATAAGATACAGCAGAAGTATAGAAATAATATCCATTTTTATGCAAACATGAAATCAGAGTTTATGGTATGTGTTTGGAATGTGTAAAACAGTGAAAATCAAGTAGTTACTTGATTAGGAAGGCAGACTCAAGTGCTGATGGCCTGGTTCCCTTGTCTTCCCCACTACTACTCTATCTCTGGCTCTCATCAAATGCCTGGTGCTTCCTGCCTTTAAGCAGACTCAGAAGAGTTCAGAGAAGAAATCACTGTTTTCTTAGACAGTTTTTGGTTTCTGAGAACATCATTCATAGCAGAAGTGGTATCCGTGGGTGGTCATTCATGTGGTAGGAAGAGGCAGTTTACTGCATTGTCATTGGGCCATGAAAACACTGGTAAAGGTAGGAACTTGGGATAAGTTATTTTCTTCAAATGGCCAGATATTCTAACGATGAAATACTTTCTTCCAAGATGACTGTAGGCACCCGGCCCAGGTCTAATATGCAGTGTTTATAAAATCAAGGCGAGAGAGAAAGGTTATTCATAGTGATAAATTCAACAAGGGTGTTATTAATGCTGCCATCAATTTTTCTAGTGAGTGTTGTCTCTTCAATTTTACCAGGAAAAGACTCGGTAACATTTCTATCTTCCTAGGTAGTCTTGTAGAATGATTCTGTATCACTCTAATGTTGTAGCTTCCCTAAAGTAAAATTGTCCTACAGGAAAGTTCCAGAGCGAATGAGACTAAATATGACAGTTGGTTTTGCACGTTACTAACCCTGTTTTCTGATCTGTGAAATGGACCTGCAACGCCTGTTTTCTGACATTAGGAGCTAAGCGAGATCGTACTCAGGATGGGCTTAGAAACACCTTTGGCGTGGAGGGAGCAAACACAAGGGGTAATGAAGACAGTTTTATGCGGAGAGACAGAGAGGCCAAATGATAGAGAATAACTGACCTTTGAATGCTCAGGCATAAGTGGGATGTCTGTATCACCCCCAAGACACCAAGGCTCAGAGAACATTGTGGGAGAAGGGACAACAAGAACTGGAGGGGAAGGAGTGGATAGAATTCTGCCAGAGGGCATGGCATGGCTGCTGTACCCTTGAACTCAGAGCTGCTGTGAGTACCTGCACAAAACCTACCAAAGACTGGTCCATCAGCACCCTGTCAAGGAGAGGGAAAGAGCTTTTGGGGTTCCATCTTCCTGTTACTTGCAGATAATGGTTGATGGGGAACTGTGAGACATTTTCTTCAGTGGTATAGCCACCAGAAAGGTAAACCTTCTTCTGTAAGCAAACTCTCTCACACAACTTACTGCAAACAACCCCAAAGAAACCAATTGGGACACGGACACACACACACACACACACACACACACACACACATACACACACACTGACACATGACTTGAATGAAAACAGGGGAGGGACTAGTTGGGAGGAAGAAGGAGGTTAAAGGGTGTGGGAGGGGGCAAGAGAAGATGAGGGGATATGATGGAATACATTATGTACATGGATGAAAATGTCATAATGACCTATTATTATGTATAATTTATATGAATTAATAAGACATTAAAAACAAAATAGACAAAGGAAAGATATATTAAATGATGTTAATTGGATATAATAGGCCATTTTGAGAAAACGTAGTCTATTTGGTCTAGCCAGCCCATTCTGAATTTATTCCCAGAGACTATGTTGCTGGTGAGTTTAATTTCAATATAGTATTTTCTTTTTTCTTTTACTTTTTTTTTTGAGACAGTGTTTCTCTGTGTAGCTCTGGCTGTCCTGGAACTTACTTTATAAACCAGACTGGCCTTGAATTCATAAAAATCCCCCTGCCTCTGCCTCTCTGAATGCTGGGATTAAAGGCGTGCATCACCACTGCCCGGCCCGGGCAGCATTTTCTAAGAACACACACATTTATTGCTTTCTTCAGAAGCCTTATGCCCAAATATACCCCAGTCAGGTCATTTTTAGGAGGTATGTAGTCTGATTAAGATTTTAGTATTTTCCCTCTGACTTCTGCATGCAAAAATGGAACAATTTGCCCATTTATTTGCAAGGAATAAAAACATATAATACCAAAGAAAATTAGAAGGCAAAATTTTAGAATAACATGATTCTTCAGAAAATACAATCCAATTATAGGAGACAGGTAATATCCAGTTCTTTTTTGGTTGACCTATAATAAATGCAGATTGTCTAGGTATTTAATATAGAGTGGTATTTCAAAGCCAAATGGTGGCTATTATTTCTATTATTGGGGGAAAAGTAATATCAAGGTAGAAATTAGTACCCTGGGCTTAGAAATGGGGGGATGTCTTCTGAACAAAAGTGTCCCAAAAACACCCGTTCTTTAGAGCATAAGCTAAGGGACTGTTCTTCCGAATAATGCTTCGGGAGTGCCTATGGCAGGCACAATTCAAGGACCTGGGCACAGAGCAAGAGCAAAACTAATCAGCTCTAGCTTCACTGGACAGAATGACATCACCACATGATACTATCTGAAAACGGCTGTGCCTGCTATAAAAACCGGCTGCATGACAGAACAGATGGTGACCTGTGGCAAGAATGGGGTCCCACATGAGATGGGAAGTGTCCAGGCTGGGGGTCCTCACAGGGAGGCTTCCTGGGGAAGTCTTGGTTGAGTCTTCACTCAGGGCAGGCCCCAGGGGAAGAACTGTCAACCCAGTAAACTGTGTCTGGGGAATGGAAAGGGTGCGGCCAGAGATAAGGTTGCAGGTTGGTCGTATAGCCCAGGTCCTGTTAGACTGCAGGCCACATGGGGAATTTAGAATTTACTTGGGTGATATTTGAAGACACTGAGAACGTTTTAAGCAGAGGAAGGACAAGGCCTGATTGATGCTCTCTGAAGATCAGTCTGGCTTCTTACTGGAGAGGGGGCAAGAATGAGGTCAGTTGGAGGCTCTATGTAAGGCAGGTGAGAGGTGGCTGTGGTGGGGATTAAAGGAGGGAATTGCTAACTGAGGTGACTGTCATCTCCTCACCTCTGGGCATGCCTGTGAGGATTATCTTGATTGCATACCGTGGTGGGAAGACCCACTCCCTGTGGGTGGCACCATTTCCTGACTGCGACCCTGGATTGTAAAAGTCCAAGAAAGCTGAGCATTTACAGCTTTCTGGTTTTTGACTGCCATGTGTGCTGACTAGTTCCCTTAAGGTCTGTTACTGCCACTTCTTGATTTCCTGGTAATCCCCCCCCCCCCCGCCCCGAATTGTTCTCATTCTGGTCTTTTATCACAGCAATGGGAGAAAGAGCTAAGATAAGTATTTAAGCCAAAAAGCACTTGCAAAACTGCCTTTGCTTGCTAGTATGCTGGGGTCATGGGTATGCTTGGAAGAAGAACAAGGAATTTAAAGTCAGTCCCTCAGACATTGGGCAGCAGACAAAGCCTCCAGGCCCAAGATGTGCTGACCTTCATGGCACAGGTGGTTTGTTAGCTTATTGTGAAGAATGCTCTATCTGCCTATGTGAGAGAAGCATGCTTATCTGAGGAAGAGGCAAGGGAATTTAGCATGGCAGAAGCCAAGGGCAGGTTCCAAGGCTCTCTGCTATGAGTTGATTCCATGGCTGGTGAGAAAGGAGACAGGTTCTAGGTGCTTTACTTATTATCAATTATTTATTTATTTAGCTCTTTATATTTCATGTGCATTGGTGTTTTACCATAGGTGTTGAGTGAGTTACAGACAGTTGTGAATTGCCATGTGGGTTCTGGGAATTGAGCCCGGGTCCTCTGGAAGAGTGGTCAGTGTTCTTGACTGCTGAACCATCTCTCCAGCCTCTACTCTACAGAGTTTTTATCACATGAATGTTTTGGATATTTACGAAAGTGGACAGCTGTTCTGTTGGTTAGGGAGCAGACCAGCTGCCCAGTTGGAAGGGCTCAGCCAGGAGAATGTTTCTGGAAGACGTGAGTCATTGCCTGCCATTGTCCTGTAGAAGAGAATGTCTCAGGACTGTTTCAAGCCGATGTTTCTTTCTAATATCGAGGAGAACCTAGGTGGGGTAGGAATAGGTTGAGTATATATGTGAGAGAGGGAGGAGCAGACCAGGTTCACAGTAGAATCCTGGCCTTTGTTCTTTGTTTTGTTTGATTCTTTGGTTTGGAAGAGCGGTTAGTACAGCAGATACCCTGGGAGGACTCTGACATACTTTGCAATTCCCGGTTAGGAATGGGGTGAAGCTGTGTCTCCTGTGACATAAGGCCAGGTGGTTCTCAGAGCCCATTTCTGTTCGGACTCTCCTGGCTCAGGTCAGCACAAGGGCTGCCGGCATGTTCTGATCCAGCGCTCTCTCCATCTCCGGATCAGGGCCATCTCCTTGTGGCACTCGGCCGCCGATCTCTGCTTCACTTGGCCCAGTTTTGAGGAGGGGCAGCCCAGTGCTCTGTGATGAGCCTTTGGAGTCGCAGGCCTCATCCTCTTTAGTGACGGGAGCCTGGGGCCCTCTGGTTGGACTGGATGTCAGCACAGCTGGGTAGGTGATGTTGGACATGCACTACTGTCTGCCAGCCTGCGACAGGAGAGCGAGGACAGAGAGAACTTCTGGTCCTTGGGGAAGGCACTGCTGGGACCTGTGGAGAGTTGTGGATGTCTGTAAGGGAGGTCGGGAGGAACACAGCAGAAGTGGCAATAGTGAGGTGAGAAAGGCTGGCAGGGTAAAAGGGACATTATTGGAAAGGAGTGAGTGAGTGTGTGTGTGTGTGTGTGTGTGTGTGTGTGTGTGTGTGTGTGTGGTGTTTGTGTATATACGTGTGTACACAGTTTACAGACTTAGACTTGCAAGAACATTCAAGGATGTGAGACAGTTCTCTAGAAGATTCCGTTTCCCACGTTCTCCACTGAGAGAACCAGTCCTTTCCTCAGCACCTTCCATGTTGTTATTGCACATGTGTCTCTTCCTTTTCCTTGATGGATTAAAATACGGGAAGAGTTTCTAGACTCAATAATGAAAAACCAAATGGGCTAAATCAGACTTGAAAACAAATACCATATGCTTTCTCTGATATGTGGAGCTTAAATATTTTGTGTGTGTGTGTGTGTACAACATGAAACTAGAAGAGGAATCATGAGGGGAGTGGAGAAGATTTTTAAAGAAGATTTATTTTGTTATTTTTACTTACGTGTACTTGTGTTGGGTGGGAGCCCATGAGTGCAGGTTCTCACAGAGGCCAAAGGTGTCAGGATGCTCTGGAGCTGGAGCTACAGGCCCCCATGAGGTGCTATATGTGGGTGTTAGGAATCAAACTTGGGTCCTCTGCAAGAACACTGTGTACCCTAACCACTGAGCCATCTCTTCTGCTCTGAAGGAGGAGCTATTTAGGGAGGTGGGAAACAGAATAATGGAACTCCTGTGATGGGAAAATAAAGGGCAGGGTGGGGATTGGCTAGGGGAAGAAAGGGAGCCAGCCAGAGGGGGAGGAGACACTGATGAGGGGAGCTAGGGAAGTAACAAATGAGGATCAAGTACAAGGACACGCAAACAATGATGGCAGGATGAAACCCGCTACTCTGCATCCTAACTTAGAAAAGCTAATTAAAAACCGTAGGCCAAAGACCTGAATGCACATATCACCAAAGGAGACCCAGAATGGTTGACAGGGATGAAAGGACACTTAGTCACTAAACATCAGGGAAACGCCCATCCAAACCACAATTTGATGTTATCCCACATCTATGTAGTTAGCTACTATAGAAAAGCAATAAACACGAGAAACAAAAGCAGCAACTGTTGGTGAGGCTGTGGAGAAAGACCACTCACTGTCTGCTGTCTCATTCTGGCTTTGATGCGTGCCAGGTTCCAGAGCAAGATGCTGTTGGGCCTTAGACGCACGCTGAGAAAGACCCGCGCTCCCAGCAGGGCTTCCATGGTGTTGAGCGAGCACCTCTTTCTCAGATATGTTCTCTGCGCTCGCATCATGCATGCGGTTGCCCGATAAATGTAGACGTGCCTAATGGTGAGATTCTTCAGACTATTTTTACACATCTCTCCTGCCCTTCAGACCTGAGAACTTTAAATGTGCCAAGGATTGTGTCCTCTTGACTGCTGAAAGGCTTTCGACCCAAACAGCACATTTTATCCTCTGCATGTGAAATCATTACTCTTGGATAATTATGATAAACACCATCACTGGCACTTTGAAAGGGGCCCGTGTGGAATCGCAGGATACAGCACTGACAGTCTGGTTGTGTCGTCAGAAGAGACAAAGAGGAATTGTCAGGGTATTGATTTTCGTCTCAACCCAGCCTCCCGGACACATGATTTAGAAAACACTTAAGTGAAAAAGCAGTTGGGGAGGGATTATATGCCCTCAATAGAGCAAGACGATCGGTCTTGAGATCTTATTCAACGGTCACACCTGTGGATGCCACTGACCATAGGGTCCTGATTCTGGCTGATGTCGTGATTGAGCGTGGATGTGTGTTTGAGGTAGACCTGACTTTTCAGTATCCTAATAGTGGGAAAAGGTTTCAGTGGAAGATTCCCTGAGCTGACTTTAAGCCTTGCACTGTGAAGCATGGCTGCGCTGCCAGGTCTGGGGTAAAGATGTCTAAAGGGCCATTCTTTGCTCTCCTTTCTCCCAGGCAGATGATAGATTTAGTTGCTCAGAAGATACTCACGTTGCTGTTTCCCAGTAAGGCATGAAGCTAGCTCATGGTTCTGGTCCACACTCAAGCTGTTCTGTTTTATTGAACTGGTTTAATCTTCCAGTAGAATAGGAGCTTCCCTGAAGGTGAAAATTCTCAAGTCCTATTTTTCTCTCTTTGCTATAACTTTAGTTTATATGTTTGTACTTATTTATTTTTGGCTTGGACAAGTTCTATAGACTATTAATTTGGACTGCCTAAAATCAATGTTCCTAAAACAGAAGTCTGACTGTGATAATCCCTTAAAAATACTTTCACAGGGCAGACAATCTGTAATTCCAGCACTCTGGGGCTCAGGCAAGAGAACAGAGAACAGCAGAGCAGCTTGGGCTATCTAGAAGGTTCTAGACCAGCATGACTTGGGCTTAGTCAGTTGATCATGTGTAAGCTTTGTGGTATATGACCTTATTGCCTTATCACACTTCTTCCGTAGTGCCAGAGTGACCAGGAGTCCTTTCTTGGTATTGATTGATACGTGACATAGCTCTCATGCCACTGAGTCTTGGCTCTCATGGGTCCCTTCACCCCAATCTTACCCTTCAGCTGTTATACTTCTGTTAAAAATTTCATGGTTTGAATTGAAATAGTGATATTAAAACTGAAGGAAAAGAGGTAAAGAATATATGAAACAATGAAGATTATTTGCCCAGTCAGAAAAATAGGTATTTTGTGCAGGTTAAAAAAGCATATTAATAACTTCATGAGGCTAAGCAATTTAGGACTCAATTAGGAATGTGATCCCAGGAACTACATACAAATTATTGTAATTATGGTGACAGGAAATGGGACTCCCAGGAAATGGTAGGAGGCAGAGATTTAAAAGGGGAATATATTATTTAAAAGTCAGGCGGTTTGTCTTGGTGGCCCTAAGCGTTGAATTGGGAAAATTAAAGAGCTCAGATCATAAACCAGTGGCAGAAGGAAGCCCTAAGCAATCCACTCAGCAGAAAGCAGGGCCACGGTTGGAAATGCAGGCCTGTGCTTACTTAATGGAAGTCAGTGTTTAATTGTGTCAGGGCCACTGTGTGCCATAGATTTAACACACCATCACGAACATATTTTGCAACCTGGACAATTAATTCCACACCTGTACTGTCCCGTATCCAGTTTTATAAAACATGTCATCCCCATAAAAACAAATGTACGTGGCAAATAGCCCTCTCTCCATTTGCCAAAAAAACAGATTACTATCAGGAAGGCCGAATTATCGCCTGCTGTCAACAAATGGATTACCCAAGTTAAGGTCATTATTGTTGCTGTCGTTACGGTGTGTATTAAAACTGGCATGTATGAGCAGAGAGCCTAGATGGATGGGCCGGAATCTAGCCGGGGCTGCTATTAGACCTCTGTGAACTTCATTGTGCATGCTTGCAAAATGATGAATTAAATCTATCCATGCAGCCCTACAGTTTTTTTTTTTAAATAAAGCAACTGCTTCTTTAAATGAAGTTTTTTTTTCTTTATTGCTAAAGGTTTTAGATTAACTCAGCATCCATGAACCTTTCCTTCTGGATTTTTAAAAATATAATACAAGATAAAAATACACTTGGAGTTGAAACAGCAAGAAGTCGAGATAACAATATTTATTTAGTTTCCTCGTTAGCTTTTATTTTCTTCCTTTATTATTTATGGAATTTGTATTTCTATCCCCCCTTTAAAAACATCTCTAAAGAAAGGCTTTTGCAGTTAACTTTGATTTCCATGTTTCCATTTTATTTAATTAAACCTTTTGAAGACATTTTTCACCCCATTTAAATGAAACATGGCTGAGTAGGAGACGAATATAAACATCTTTGCATAGCCGATATGCTGAAAAATGCATGACCACTTAAATGTCACAACTCGGCGAAGCATTTCCTTTTCATTCTTGTGCTGTTGAATTTTAAGGACAAATTGCACTTCACATTTCTTGCTTTGCTTAAATCAGGTAGTGCTGTGTGCTTCTGGGTAAGAATCGGCAGTTCCATGAGGAGCCTGCTAGATCTCAGGGGTTTTCTTCCCTCTCCTTCACTTTCTCTCCCCTCCCTTCCTTTCTCTTCTCTGCTGCTCCTCTTGTCTCTTTCCTCCCCCTTTCTCGGCCTTTTCTTTCCCTCTCTTGGCAAATAGCCTGGTCAATGGGGATGACAGATGTGAGGCTGGCCTTGGACCAGGCCAGCAAGCAGCACATTGTGGGCATTGGCCCTTCCTTTTACCTCCTGTGCCTCCATGACCTAAGACTGAGCTTGTCCCCTTCTGCCAGATCTCGTCATCCTTAGGAAAGACTTTTGCTGGGGGTGGCCTTGCCCTTGGCCCTGCCCACGGTCCTGTCCATGGTTCCGCCCTTGCTCCTCATTGACTTGCTTCAGAAGCAGGGCTGCAGTAGCCTAGACTCTGAGAATGAGGTAAGGTCTGGTTCAGATGTCCTACCAGCAGGATCCCAGGGCAGGAGCAGGGCAGGGGAATACTAATCGGAAAAGGAAGTGAAAGGACTTAGAAGCAATTAGGTAATCATAGCAAAGATAAATCCCAGCGTGGAGAGGAGCGTCAGGAGAGGGGAAGTGGGTCAGGAAACTTGTGCTGAACACCTAAGGCAGGTGGAACTCTTCCAGGATGTCAGGAGTCTGGTCACGTGGTGACTGGAGCATGCACTTGTCCTTCGTCACAGTCGCCACTATCCCACAGTGTCTCCAGCCAATAAGTGATGGCTGTTCAAAGGAACATGAAATCTACATTATCTCTGATCTTAGCTTCATATTGCTCTTGATGTCTTGGCAATATGGGGACACTGTAAACAAAAAGCCTACACATCTAGGGAGGAGACAGCCTTTCTTAGTCAACCATTGCCCTGTAGGTTTGGCTTTTTCAGCTTACGTGGCTGTTCTGGGTTTACCTCTGTGTCTGCTTGTTTTGTGGGTCTGCTTGTTTTTAAATGGTTGACAACTAAATAAAAACAAAAGCATGAGCATTACCAAATAAGCATGTTGGGGTGGGGTGTATGTGAATGCGTCTAGGGCCGAAGGTTATAACTTGGTACAATGTGTGTGGCGTGCAGTATTGGGCACCTTCTCTGATCTATTTGCCTCCTATCTGGGTCTAGCTCAGTCCTAGGCTGGGACCGCTATTCCTTTGATAGGAGCTAAAGGAAGAAAGTAACGAGAGCTTGGAAGAGAGCTTGAATTCAACAAATGTCCCCCGATACCTATAGTGTACAGGAAAATGTACATGAGTGTGTATTATGCAGATACTTCTGGTCAACCTCAGAGTAAAAGAGGGGCATCCACAAATGTCCCCACCATCAGACTGAAATAATAGTTCAGGACATGGTACAGGCCTCTCAGGATTCAGTGTCAAGTGAATAGCATAGAAGACCCTGTTACAGGAACTCTGAGGAAGGAGGGAGACCTCTCCTTTGGGCTTCATAGGCTAAAGGATCTCCATCCACCAAGGGAGCAGATATATGTTCCACAATAGGACGGATGAAGAGGAGGGAGTTCAGAGTGAGAGATGGGGCAAGGGTAGCTTCTCATCTAGGAAAATTCCCTCTGGAGAACAGGGTCCGAGGCGATGAACTTGCAGAGGGTATACAGGAAGTGAAGCTAGCAAGCAAAGCCAGGGCCCCAGGCCCGGTTGTGTGTCCAACTGCCTACTGGCCATCTTATTAGCTGGGTCTTGAACCTTTGATATCTTTGATAAGAACAGTTATGACGGAAGTCATTTCACAGCACTTCAGGGTTCCTGCGTGTGCTCGTCAGAGGTGACCTAATGATGGTGCAGACTTTTTAAAAACTTCTCTGAAAAAAAATATAGTTTTTATGTAAAAGCAGTTGCTGTTGGAACCCAGATGGTGGCTGTATCGTCCCTGGGTATAAGAGTCAGCCTAGTACCAGTTGTACATTGTAAGGAGACATTGGGACTGCTTGGACCTGAAAGAAAAACCTAGAAGCAAAGTAGAGCAAGGGGGTATAGTGAAGTATGGGAGGGAGAGGGAGCAGGTGACTTCTTCCAGCATGCACCAGGAGCCCTCACCGCTCTGGAGAGATGTGGTACTTTAGACCTGATCTTATTAACTGCAAAGCCCAGTGCTCAACTGAATTTCTCACTCAAAACCCTCAAATTTAAAAGAGATGAAAATTGTGCTCCCACCTTCCCCCCAAGCCTTTTCTCAGAGTACTGTGCTTAGCCCTGGGGCTTGGGAATCCAATATTACATTGGTTCTCCTCTCCAAGGATGAGAAAGATGGAGAATGTGGGAAGACAGTGTTCTAGGCCTTCCACACTGTGGGGAGTTTCCCCAGGGTGAGTGAGCTCCCCAACAATGGAGAGAGGGTTGGAGGCAGCAGGTCTGCATGACTCTATTATATATATCCTCAAGTTCTTTTTTGTGTTTGGCTCAACATATGCATAGTATATTAATTAGCTCAGCGGAAAATAACCATAGTCAAATTACATTATAAATTCAACAGCAGCATGTTTTAGGAGTATGTACAAAACTTTAGTTTTTTTATTTTTTATTTTTGCTGATGAGCTATAATGTCAAAAATATCTGGAGACCACACAGTCTTGGATTATAAATGTCAACCTTTGGTATTGCAAATCCTATCTACTCCAGGATCTAATTCCCACCACGCCAGGAGCGAGAAGTCCAGCCTTCCTAAGGAAAGAGTTTAGCTGCTTAGGGCCATTCTGCAATTTGTCATTTATGGCAGGTTTTGAGGACATAAACATTGCAGTGGTATTTTTGAAAGGAAATGTTTATCATTATGGCTCCCAAACACATCACAAACAGAAACAATAATTTCATTAGTAGCCGAAAATTGTAGTAATGTTGTTGAATATAAATTTCCATGCTATGGTAATTCTAAAACTCAAGGATGATTGGTAAACATTTGCGGCAGTATTACTGGGAATAAACTTTATTGCTGTAAGATGCAAGTGGGGGGGTTGATGGAGACCACAGTTTGGGGTGACTGTATTCAGCTGGTGGTATGGCCGTTGGAGTAGGTGTGTCTCCTGTTCTCTAGGATCATACTTCCGCCAGAGACTGTGATGACCAGTCTTTCCTCCATCCTGACTCTCATGTCTCCTTTGCCTTCAGTATTTTATAATCTCACTAACTCCATCCTGTTACAAGACCCAAGATCACCCTCCTTTCCTCTGCTTCTCCATATTGAAGAAGAGGTTGCTGGACTGTGTTTAGAGTCAATTATTCCTTCCCCATCACATGTGGTAGCTCCTGGCCCAAGTGGACCACAGTGTTGCCCCCCACTTCCCTATTCCTGACCTGAGTGTTCCCCTCCAACTGTACCATCAGTAGACCGAGCATTACTACCACTGAGTGTCACTGAGGTTCCTGGGTCAGCCTTCTTCAGCTACAACCTGCCTGTGGATTTCTCTTTCTTACAAAAGCAATCCTAAACTCCTTAACTGCTCTTCAAAGCCATTTGAGAGTTCCTCATCCCATGCACCTTTTTCTGAGTCATTATTTCATTTTAGGAGCTTAGCTGCCAGTCTACGTCAATCCTACAATACTCCCATCCCCTCAGCTTAGAGTTGACTCATGTCCGTCCTTCAAGACTACAGAGCACCCAATCTTTTCATGTCAGCTAAAGTAGCCCCTGAGGGTTTTCAGTCCTGCCCATCTCTCTAGAGCTGTGGCCTCCATGCTTCTAGAGGGCGACATTCTCATAGAACATGGGGTGGTTCAGAGGCCCCTGAAACTACATCAGGAAGTAGCACTCCATCATTTGCGGCTTCCAGACTTGCAGCTCCACTTCTAACAAGGACAGGCAACATCACCCATGACAAACAAAATGCTCACACGTCTGTGGACAGTCCTCTGGGCTCTTCACAGAGCAGGCCAGACAGATGTTCCTAACCCGTCATGGGCCTGTGCTTTGAGGTGTCTGATAGATGTCAAATTGTCTGCCACCTCTGCTCACCTCTGAGAGCTGCACATCTCAGAGCAGACCCACATTCAGCCACCCTGGAGCCCAGGGCAGCGGGAAGAGTTTTGCCTACTCTGTCTTTATGCAAATGCAGACATTTTTCTTTATCATTAAACTTTTGCTTCCTTCTTCCTCACTTAAAAAAAAGGTTTATTTTATGTATATGCATGTTTTGTCTGCATGTATGTCTATGCACCATGTGCATTCCTGGTGTCCACAGAGGTCAGAAGAGGTCGTTTGATATACCCTGGGAGTGGTGTTACAGATGGTTGTAAACTGCTGAATTGGTTGGTATTGGAAAACAAAGGCAGGTCTTCTGCAACGTACCAAGTACTCTTAACCATTGAGCCATCTTTCCAGCTCCCTCTCTCTGACTCTTTAATATTAGACGAGTGCTGTACCACCGTGCTATGTCTCTAGACGCTGATGCCATGGCTTTGTGTGTGTGTGTGATATGTATGTGCACATATGTGTGCAGATGTGTGTAAGCACATGCGTGCGTGTGCTGGTCAAAGTGAGAAGTCAACAACGGATGTCTTCCTCAATTGCTCAACCCCTTATTTTCTGAGACAGGCTTTCTCACTCTACCTGAAGCTAACCAATTTGGCTGTGTTGGCTGCCTAGAGAGCTCCAGAAATCCACCTGTCTCTGTCTCCTCAGTGCTAGGATCACAGATCGGCAGATTGTATCCTCTTAGAGCCCTAAAGTCTATATTAGCCAAATGGAGAGTTAAAAAAGCATTCATGTTGGGTTGTGGTGAACATTAAGGAGATGCTTGGCTTATTCCATGCCTGGCTACAGAGTGCCCATGGCTTTCCTTGTAGTTCTGGGGTTCAGAGGTGAGGAAGAGACATGAAAGTGTTGCCCTCACTCCCACCTCATGGAGCCTTCAGGTAGAGGGGGCAGTGGAAATTCTTCTGGGTCATACATACTCATCCTAAGTCCTTGTGCTGGGCTGTGAGACACCATGGGAGGCCTTCGTTGGGGAAGCTAGGATGCAGGTGGTCACAGCAGGTGGGAAAGGGCCTCCAGGAAGAGAAGAGTCTGGGCAAAGGAGGTCATAGGAAAAAGGAACCTATGTACCTGGAGTTCAGGGCGTTCATTAATGTTGCTATTTCCCCATCACTAGCCTCTCTGCTGGGCCCTGGGTGATGAGAGGATGATTTCTAGAAGCTTCCCCTGGCTGACTAAGCCACTCTTAGGAAGAACAGTTCTGCCTTCAGCTCCAAGAACTGAAGTCTAGGGATAGGACTGTACTTCTTGAGAAGTTTCCAGAAAGAGGCAAGCAAAACCTCACAGAGTGAAGAAAGAGGAAGAAGAGTTATGCCAGAAGGAGTCAACCTTATGCTGGACAGTGAGTAAACAAGAAGGGACATTTCTGTGTCACCTGCCATTTTCCTTGGGAAATAAAAGTTACTTTCCAGAAATAACTCAGGTGTTTGGCAAGAAAAGGTTCCAAGCTGTGGAAGGGGCTCCAGTGCTGGGGAAAACTCCCTAGTGTGTTAACATTTGCAAATGAAATGTACAGGCAGCTCTCAGGAGCAGTACTTATTTGCCCAAGAGGCAGGTGAGTTAAGGGTTACCCTAAAGATTTTAGCTGGTAACTGGTAATATGTTTCCATCAGTCATTCAGGAATGGATGAAAAATAAAAATAAATAAATAAATAAAAAAAAGAAGAGCCAGGAAGACCAAAACTGCTGAACTGTGCTATTTAATGTTGGCAGAGCCATTTCCCTTAGAGGTCACAAGACAGGTGGAGAAGGGCCACTGATTCTGTTCCTCAGACTCATGGCATGACCTCAGAGACTGTGCACTTCCAAGTCCTGCCATGAAGAGCCATGGTGAGTGTTGGTCATGCAAGTGGCATCTGTGTAGCTGATACAGCCTGGAAACTTACATCGAATCCACCAGAAGGTATTAGCTCTTGCTTCTGAGCCAGTGATCGAGAGGTGAGAACTCCTATATCCCATTATGAAGTCCCTCGGCCTCCAGTCACCCCAAGAGTGCTGTAACACCAAGGGCTATGTGTGGCATGCTCCATCAACTTAGGATAAAAGCTACATTTGATCAAAAGCCAATCCGCCAGCCAAACCCCATGATGCCGGCTTGGCAATTAACAGTTCCAGCTTTCCTGAGGGGGCTCGTCACCGCCAAGCTGAGAAAAGTCCCATCTGAGAGGTGGCTGTTCACCACAGAACTCCCTCTGTCACCTGTTGTTTATGCCTCTCACAGCCTTAGTGGCTTCTTTCCCCCTGGAAGAGGAGGCCATTCTCATCAGGAGCCTTCAAGAGATCAGGGGAGACACAAGTGAAGATTTCCTGCCTTTCAGAGGTCACAAGGTGTTGACAGTGATGGCAAGTGAGGCAATCAACAAGTTGCCCTTCTGCCCAAGGCTTTGCAGGATGGGGAAAAGCAGGTATTTTAGAGGCCAGCGAGCTTGGAGCCATTTGAGAACCAAGGCTTTATGATAAGCAGGAGAGCACCATCTGGCCCTGGGCCCCTGCCAGGCTGAGGACACTTCAAGCATCTTGAGTTTGTGCAGCGAAATCGGGGACCAGAATGTGTGCTCAGGAATGGCGAAGAGCTAGGGCTCAGTTAAAAATGGGGAGATGGAGGGGCTGGAAGTCATTCAGTTGCGGATCACTTATGTGGCATGCAGCAGACCCAGGTTCAGTCAGAGAAGAGCACAAGGCTAAGAGAGCTTACATGTGTAGAGAGGCAAATCATTAGACCCCAGTCCCTTCTGCAAGGATGCAAAAGGTCTAACTAGAGCTGCAGCTTAGTATCCCAGGTTACCCTGTTGTCTGTGGTCTGTGAGTGACACAGGGGAGAGGTAGATCACGAAACCCAAGCTCTTACTCCAAGGATAGGAAATGAAAACAAAATCGGGGAAAAAAATGGTTGGGTTGGTGGCTTATGTAAACCTGTTATTCCAACACGTGGGAGGATGAGGCAGAAGGATTGCCAGGAGTTGCTGGCTAGCTAGGGCAAAAAAGTGAGATCCGGACTCAAAAATGCTGAAACAAACAAGCAGGTAAACAGAGTGCAAAAAGTTATGGCCATGTTTAGGATTCATCCCCAAGAAGATCTGGGTTCCACGAATCGGAATATTGGTATGAAAAAGCCTGTCACGTGTTCCTTGGAGCAAGAGGACTCATTTGCTAACCTAAAGGCCTCTAGAAAGGGGCCTGGGAGGTGGGGCCTCGCATGACCATTTAGCAGATAACGCTAAATGATAATGTTTGAGACCTTGATTTTTCCAGTGTATGAAACTTGTAGGCCAAACTAAAACCCAGTGACCCATTGCACGAAGTAAGTGGCTGCAGGCTTGGCAGTCACCCTCCAGAGAGTCACTTGTCCACCCCTGAGCAAAGTAAGTTAATTTTTATTCATAGTATTAAAATTTTGAAATGAAGTCATCCAGGAGCAGGCTGCTGAGAAAGAAATAAAAATGTGCAGAGACACTGGTTAGAAATGTTGTCAGAGATGAAGACTATGGAGGCAATTAATATTGAGGAAAAAGTCAATCTAGGAAGCCAAGAAACTGAAATATTTATATAAAAAGTTAAAAAAAATCCCATTAGTTATTACCCAGGTGGACATATCTCCATGTAATTATGGAGTCTGCTAACAAAAGCAGATTTCTCTCTCTCCAGTTCCCATCTCCAAGGCATTCGAGTTGACGGGATTTCTCTTCATGGGGAAGTAATTTAAATAGACAGGGAATGAGTTTAGGGTTGCTGTAAAATTTTCTTATTTGATAGGTCAAAATTGTGAGTCCCAGGGCCAGAAACCACTGGAGAGAGGAGATGGCATATGCCACATGGATGCTTCGTGTGTCCTTAGGGAATCATATTATGAAAGATGGAGGGGATCTTTGGTGTACCATGGGGAGTCACCAAAGCAGCAACATGAACAGGATGTAGGAGCTGCCCAAATAACCATCTTGTTTGCACTAGTGGGACCAGAACAATGTATGTGTGTGTTTAGCAGTCTTTGTGATGGAACTCAGGGATCCCTACATGCTGGGCAAGTACTAGACGACTGAGCCATATCCCCACCATTAAGAGACACATCACAACTCATGATTATAAATAAGAAGCTTGCAGAAGAATGATAGAATCTCAAGACCACAGCACCTTAAGTATAAGATTCGTTGTTCTGAGCAACAGAGGAAAAACAAAAAACAAACAAGTGATGGTCTGTCTAACTCAGTACAATTTTCATGGCCACGCTCTGATTTCTTGCTCTCCTCTCCGAAGCTCTGTGCTTTGTGAAAGGGTGATGGTGCCAGCTGACACCATGGAATGGCATGCTTGCCAGGTCCGCCCCTCTGATTAGCCACCTTTGGATTCTCATTAGAGCCACCCAAAAGGAGATAACCGTTTTCCTCGTCTTCCAAAGAGAGAACTCGGGTCACATCATTTGAGAACAGTTTCATTTCTCTTCCAAATATATTCACTTAAATACTTGGTCCTGACAATCAGATCTCATCTCCTTAGAAAAAAATACACAGCTCAATTTTTTTCACTCTTATTCTGGGCTCTGTACCACTTCCACCTGATTCCAGTTCTTCACTTACGGCTTAACTTTCATTTTATGGCTGATTTGCTGAAATCTACAATTTGATCTCAGGTTGCTTCCATCTTTCTTTTCCAAATTAGCCTTCTAGTCTCTTGCTCCAGCATCCTACCTTCACTGTCTTCAAAGCCTTAATGATTTAGTTTTCCTACCAACAGACTGCAATGACTCTGGCTAAGCTCACTGCTGACCTAATTCTCAGATTTAATGACCTATTTTCAATCTTCCTTCCTTCCTGATTCTTTAAAACAACTCCTCTCTTTAGAAATCCTTTCCTTCCTTGTTTTCTCTTTGTTTCTTCTTTTACTTCATATTTACCGGTCCCTACTAAGTGCTTGGGGCCAGATCCTAGGTTCTGGAGACACAGTTGCATAATGTATTCTAGGGGAAAGAAGCAGACAATGAAGACAAACTAAAGAAATGAGGAGAAAAATGATGTCAATTAATGATGTGGCCAAGAAGCACCTTCCATGGCTGCCAACTCTGTCTTTTCCAATGCCTTTGACAGTATCTCTGGATAGTCTTCCATCTGGTTCTTTGCTGTTCTTTGTCCCAGGCCTCTCTCATTACACATGCATCTATAGTTCCATTGTAGATGCATGTATTAAACTTGATTTTTCCCCTTTTAGTCACTTACTGGACCTTTCCATTGAAATGTCCTCAAATTCGCCAAGTTTAGAGCAACAACCTTTTATTGCCCAAGTCTACTCTTCAGCTGAGTTCATTGCCCTGGTCACAGACAGTGGTTTCTTGGTCTAGAACTTGTCCCCCATCCCTACTGTAGCAGTTGTGAAGGGGAGTTGATTTTGCTTCTTAAAGGCCCTGGGTCTTGGCCTTTTTCTCCCTGAATCTCAGAATCTGTCCCTCAGATCGAACAGATTCCTGCCCTCTAGCTGCTTCTCTAACTGAGGGGCTCTGCACTCCAGCCTCCTTCCACCTTGCTGCCCAAATCTCTACCCCATGGGTATCTGGTTTGTAATTTCCCACTTGCTCCATTTTTTCTTGTGTACGGATCAGTGCACATGCGTGTGAGTACTTGTGGAAATATGACGTTGATGTTGGGAATCATCCTTGATTGCCTTTAGTTTAGAGTTCACTGACACGGCCAGCCTCCCCCATCAGCTTGCTCTATGGATGCCTTATCTCCTTTTTCTGAGGCTGGAATTACAGGTGTGCCACCATGCCTAGTTGACATTTGTGTGAGTTCTGTGATCTGAATTCTGGTCCTCACACCTGCATGGTGGCCATGTTAGCCACTGAAGTGTCTCCCTAGATCTGTAATTTCCCAATTTTTTTTTGAGACAAATTTTCTCTGTAGCTTTGGTGCCTGTCCTGGAACTAGCTCTTGTAGACCAGGCTGGCCTCGAACTCACAGAGATCCGCCTGCCTCTGCCTCCCGAGTGCTGGGATTAAAGGTGTGCGCCACCACCGCCTGGCTATTCCCAATTTTATAAGACTCCCTTGTCTCTTTGTAGTCATAATATCATGTGGCTTGCAGCAAATATTCTGAAATGCAAGACAGAAATTATCAGGTGAGTTTCACATGGGAAGGGAGAAGGTTGCTTTGTCTACCTTTAATTTCTGTCATAGACACATGCTGCAGTGCGAGAGGGTGGGGTGTAGCATCTGGAAAGCCTCTCACGTGCTGGCTCTGTGAGTCTGCAATAGACACCTTCATGTGCCACTTAAGGCTCACCTCAGTTCTGCCGCTGTCATTTTCCTCTTCGGGTTCCCAGATACCTCTCTACTCTAAGAAATCTCTTCTCAGGTGACATGGGCATAGACTCTTCCTGCCCCCAACCATGTCTGGATGTCCCTTCTCTATGATTTCATTCCTCCTGCCATCTGGCCTGATTTTCTTTTCTGTAGAGAAATTCTTTATTTTCCACATCTCAGCATCAATGTTCTTTCTCTGGCCCTCCCTGGGGAGGGCTATTTCTATTTGTTCATTATTGTGTGCAAAGGCATCCTCATCTTCCATCTCTGTTGGCTGTTTTGGAAAGTGATTTACGTTGATAGGTCTTCTCTCCCTCACCAGGCCATGTAGAGGGTGGAATATTTATCTTTGTATCTTTGGTCTTGGGACATAGAATTTTGGAAATACTGGAAATGTGTGTGTGTGTGCACGCACACACACACATGCGCTTGTATGTGCATGAACATGAGAAAACGTGATATATGAAGGTGTGCATTACTGTCATGGCAGCGAGAAATACTTACATACCCCTCTAACATTGTGCTATTTGGGTACCTTGTGGTACTTACTACCTTGCCCCATATTCCTGAGACCAGATACTGAGCTTGAGGACATTAGCACAGTCTCAGGCTAATGAGATGTGGACTTCAGTGAAATTGTGCAAGCATTTTGTCAGGTGACAGCAGCAGTGTGACACCTGTCTCTAACCTGGTCTTGCGTCTTTCATCACATATAGAGGTCAGTGGCTGGTGACTTTGGGTCCATGTCTTCATAAAACTGGGGATTGATTATACCATGGCCCCAGGCTGTTGGAATAAGGCATTCGTATACCTAACGATGAGGAAGACAGAACTTTCTTTTCTCCACTTTCTGAATGAATGTGACTCACAGCCATCCTCAGAAAGACAGGGCAGCGGATGACTGGCATATCTTAACTGCTTATGAATATTTTTTTAATTTGTTTTTGAACATGTCTGCTGCCTCTTTGTAGGGAGACCAAATAACATTCACGAATATCCTTCACTGTCAAGGAATGCGTGGTTCTAGGACGGGCACGAATCCAGTTTTACCTGAGCTACTTTGGATCTTGGTGGCTTTGACAAGATGCTTCTCTCTGTGACCTTTGGTTTTGCTTTTTGAGAGTAAAAGATAATTGTCCTTTTGTGACTGTGTTGGCAATCATATGGATTAAACAGCTTTGGACATGGTACATGCTTCAAATGTGGCAATCCAAGGCAAACTGATAGACTAGAAAACAGAGTAAGATGGGTGGGTGGGGGCTGGGGGAGGCAATGGGGCCTGGCAAAAGGAAGAGATGGAAGACAGCAGGATGCACACGGTAAAGGCGGAGAGCAGGGCCATTCTTGGTCATTTGTCAGCACCGGCCCAGCACACCTTTGACTTTTGGGGACTGATGATTCCTTGTGGCACTGCTCTGTACATTCCCACAGGATACTAGTAACCACCTCTGTCTGGCTCCCTTACCTATGACCACTCCAAATGTGTCCAGTCACGGCTCAGTGTCCCCTGTAGAGAAAAATTGCCCTATGGCAGCCGCATTCCAGACAGAGCACGCTGCAACCATGGGGCAGATCTGACAGTGTCAGGTAGGCTACCATCCAAACAACAGATTTGAAAAATAAATGATCTTCTAGTTCCTTCAGTAAAGACTCTACCAAAGCCCAAATAAGTGACCTTATTTCCAAGATAGGTGAAGGGACAATGAGAAATCTGCTAGTAAGAAAATGGGTAGCTGCCCAGGTGTGTCTACACCTCTAATCCTAGTACCAGGGAGCTAGAGGTAGGAGGATTATAAATTCTAAGTTATTCTTGGCTGTGTAAGACAGTTTGAGACTAGCCTGAGATATATTTGAGACCTCAAACGTCTTTGAGACCTTTTGGTGGTTTGAATGAGAAATGTCCCATGTACATGCGAAACACTCATGGATTGTGCACTAGGCCCTTGATGGCCGTGTTTGGGGAGGTCTAAGAAGTGTGGCCCTGCGGGAAGAAATATTCCATGAGGGGCTGGCTTTCATGATCCAAATCCTTGTGCTGTTCCAAGTGCTCACTCTCTTTTGTTTTTGCACTTTGTGCTTTGAGATGTGAGTTCTTCACTCTCTGCTCCACCCACCAGGCCTGCCTACTGCCTCTGCCTTGCATTATGGACTCTGATCCTCTGATAGCAGAAGGTCTTTCTCCTCTAAGTTGCCTTGATCATGCTGGTTTATCACAGCAATAGACCCCTCCCAAAATGCAAACCATCTCTTTTACCCACTCAACCAAACAACCAGATGAATTCTCCAGTGAGTGCTGCTGCCAGCTTTGGGATTAAACCTTACTATCAAAGGGTGAAAATGTGGCTTTGACTGGACCCAAAAAGAACAGGGCAGGAATGTTCTTCTGGGGAATGAGTTTGTAGGCATAAACAGAGGGGAACTGGTACCAACCTTGGTCTATTTTTTGTGTTTTGCTCAGTCAAAACATCCTTAAACTTACTGATTTAGTTTATCTTCTTGGAAGGATCCAGTTTTCTTTATTCTCCCTCTATGGCTTTGTCGAGAACCGAACAGTAGTCTTACTCTGAATCCTGGCAATTCCTCTTTGTTCAAGCTTTGCAATGCCCAAGTGTTGCTTTTAGACTGTAGCTTTTTTGCCCCCCCCATCTCGGTCATAGACCTACTTGCAAAGATTATTGTATGTAAAAAAAGCATTCCCACTTTTGTCAGCAGAATTTCAAAGAAGGAAATGGAAGTAACATTTTCTATACATTTGGAAAACAGTTTAAAATTATTATGTTTTTAATTGACACATGAAAATTGGGCATCTTCATGAGGTACCATATGAAGTTTTCAAAAATATGTTTCCTATTTTTATTGGAGTGTATTCATTGAATAATCAGTTTCATTATGGCATTTTAATACATATGTGCTACATATTTTCTTTATCTCCTCTCTGTGACCATTGTTTATCCTTTCTGCCCCTCCCACTGGTCCTCTTCCTCTTTCCAGGTAGCCCCCTGTATTAGTTACTTTTCTGTTGCTGTGTTGAGACTTGACCAAGGCAACTAACAGATGGAAGGGTTAATATGCTTATGGCTCTGGAGTGCTGAATCCATCACTATCACGGGGAAGTGGCAGGCATGGGGGCTGAAGCACCAAGCTGAGAGCTCACAACTTTCAGTGCAAGCAGGAAGCAGAGAGAGTGCACTTGAAAATACTGTAAGCCATTATACTCTTAAAGCTGACCCTAGGATGCACCTCCTCCAGTAAGGTCACACCCAATCCTTCCCAAACAGTGCTACCAACTGGAGACTGAGTATTTCTTTGTCTGGGACTATGGCACCATCTCAGTCAAACCACCACATCTCACTTTTCAATATCACAACTTTCTAAATTTTTAAAATATGATCACATGTAACCCCATTTTCCTCTGTTCTCCACATATCCCTCCAATATAACCCCTGCCAACTTCATGTTTTATTTTTCCTTGGTAGCCCAGTAAGTCCAGTGAGCGCTGCCCATACATACATGGGACATGGAAACCTAGCAGTGACCTCATCCTCAAAAGGAATGAATCTCCCTTCCCAGCGATTATCCACTGTGAATAGCTCCTCTGTGAGGATCAGGGCCTGGAGAGTATCTACCCCATCTGTGTCAGAATTTTGTGTGGTTTACCACATCTGCTGTGATCTCATGGATGTCATAGCTATGTCATGTCCAGAAAATAGTATTTCACTACTCTCCCTCCCATCCTGCTCACACCAGGTTGGCAATATTTCCTTCCTTAAGTATTCATCATTTGTGCAAAAGTTGGCCTTCTCACGGGACTCTGAGCCTACCCCCAAACAGTGGACTCTCAGCAACATCACTTAGCTTCTTCCTTCCTGGCAGGCAGTTTGGCTCACGTGTGCTTTACTGCTTTGACCTATACAATGGGACTATGGATGCATCATTTCCTGTAGGTGAAGAACATATTAACTAAAGGCCTTGCAGTTTTCCTAGCATTTGAGGCTTAAAAAGGCCAGGATGTCTCCAGAATCTGCCTCTGATGTGCTTTCTATCACATTGTCTGGGCCCTTATCTTCTCAGGATAGCTCTATTACCCTAAGGTACATATTTTTCAGATCATTATAAGATGCCTGGTGTGATAACAGTAGAGGGAGAGAAATCCATGCATGTGAGCCAGACCTGGTGTGGTTTGAGCACTTGGAGCAGGATTGCACTGGCTGTTTGGAAGTCCCACATCTGCAGCGCGCGCTAGGCCATACTTACCCGTAATGCAGGGTTTTAAGGTCACTGCCAGTTATTATCTGGCCGGTAATGACCACGGAACTATACATTATTGCTATTAGGAGCCATTTTGGTACTATTTTCAGTTTTCCTTTTTATTGAGTAGCTGCTGACACCCAGACTTTCCGAGGTCGGATTACAGTAGCTGGCCGTCGTGGGCCCTCACTGCAGGGTGTGTTGGGGAGAAGTTGTGTACAGCTGCTGTTTTGTTCAGATGCTGTCAAGGGGAGTGTGGTAGATTTAAGATACTCCTTTGGTTTTTAAGCAGCTCTTGGGACTTTTACCCTGAGAAGCTGTGTTTTCCAGTTCCTTTAAATGGGGAACTAAGATTGGAGGGAAAGTTGGATTTGGATTTGTTGGATTTCTGACCTTTTTTTTTTTAATAATTAGTAATATAACTCAGGAGAATCACAGTGTCAGTGATATATATTACAGAATTAGGAAGCAGCTCCCTGGGAGTTCTTACCTTTCTAAGACGTGAAATGAGGATGGGGTCTGTAGATAGCCCACGGTGAGCATCTCCTTGCCTTGTAATTGTCGATTATAGTGTGATGATGATGTGTGGGCTCCTGAGAATACAGCAGTGCTGGACTGTGAATTTGTACGGTCTTTAGTTTTCAAACATGTAAGCAATCCTTTCTGAAATATTTACTGTTAAATAAAAACACCATAGTAATTTATTTATTTATTTTTTGGTAAGAGCTCATTTTTTTTCTTGGTTAGCTTTCATCAATCTTTGTTTTTTGTGGAGATCTGAATAGCTATTCAGAAAGTGATATTAATACATGGGGAGGGAGCCCAGGACTGAGGCATTATGACACTTGATCCAAGACAGAAATTCTCTCCATGATAATGCATAGTGATGGGACTGGTTTTATTCAGCTGAACTGCTTGGTATAAAGGTCTTAATAGTGAAACCTCATTCTGACAGCTTTTACTGTTGGACAGCAGGCTTCATTATATTTGCCTTGTTGATTTATTATTTTAACTCCTTTTACATATGTATGCATGCCAGGAAGCAATTCTCCTTGTACCTTTTCTTTTCCATAGCTACATAGACTTTTGCAAGAGCATATTAACATTTTTAATGGGAGATTTTATGTAGGAATAAGGAACAACTACCATTAATTATTATACTTGTCGAAAGGAGAGAAGAATCGACACCGTATATCTTTGTCTATTTATATAACTGTCTAGTGCTGGATAAATTATACCCCAGTTGCTGCAGTAAATTAAAAAATAATAATAATCCAAGCTAGGGAAGCCGTTTTATAAATCTGCAGTTCTATGGAAATATTTCAGGAGAGGATGAAGCTTGCCCAAGACTTTGTTATTATGTCCAAACCTCTGCTAGTGTGAGTCACTGTGGTCCAGTTATTGAGACCGTAATTGTGGCCTATGACATTTTATGGCCATCATAGTTTTTCTCTTACAGGAGAAATCTGATGGGTGGCAAGTGGTATCCTTTGTGATTCCTTGCCATCCTGGAGGGCCATTGAGTATTTGGATGATGCCAGGGCAATCTTTTATACTCTTAAATACATAATCCCAAGAAGGTTAAATCAATGCATTAATTGGTAAGTGATACTGTAATTATATGCATAATCAGGGAAAATTTGAATGTAGATTATTTACTTGCTCTTAGGAAATTAATCTGCAGAGGTCATATATTAGATTGCTTATTTATTAAGTAGAACCCCTGTAGTTACAAAATGCTGGCTGGTTCTGCCTTCCATGAGTATTCCTCTAGATGTTCCCAGCAGGTGTCAATGGCACGGAGCCTCGAGTGCTTATTGATCCAGATTCAAACAGTTCATTAATCTAAGCACACATTATATAGATTTTTCAATGTAATTTTGAGAGGGTTGAAAAACTATATTGAATGATGAGATATGATACTTAAATTATGCTTTTTTATAGCACATCTCCCTTGGGATGGTGGCATCTGAACTGGGGTAGATATGCGCCTCCTTCTGCTTCTCCTTTGGGTGATTACTTGAGAAGTTTGCCTAGTATTGCTTTTCCTAGCAGCCTCCCTACCTTTGCCCATTTGCTGAACCATTGACGCTTTCCAAACACTGAGAAGCAAAAACCAAACCATCTCTAGATCTTTAAAGACCGAAAATACCATATACAAAGCAAAACTCTTGATTTTAAAAAACAGGATTTCTCTTTTTATTATGAACACGGTAAAAATTTCCTCAAAGTTTTTCATTTATTCTCAAGACTTTTGGTTTTACACTCATGCCCAGTAGCTTCAAATAATATGGTATTATCTTCTTGAACAAACATGAAGAGCTCGCAGGTCTCTGCAGGAGCTTCTAGAAAGAATTACTGTACAAAGTTGGAGTGCTGCCTTCACGGCTGCCATGTTGTATTTCTCTATCTGAGCCAGGGGAGCGTCCTGTTCCTCCTGCTGAGTTGGAAAGTCTTTCCTTTTCATGGCTTGTTGTACATATTGTTAGACTCTTAAATTTGGGATGTTGCCTTTGCAGCCACTATTAGAACCAAGGCTGTGTGTGTAACTCTATTATTTACCCAAATGTGCAGCTACTGGCTTATTTCCTGAGAAAGAAACAGTGGAATGAGGAAGATATAAAGAACTTGACAGGAAGAGAAAGCATAGGAAAGGGAAAGGCTCAGATGCCATTAACTACCTCCCTGTCACCCAACACAGCTCACTAAATGTTTTACCTCAACAGCCAACAAAACTTGAATACAAGTCGGATGCTCCCTTGATTAGCGAGAACTATTTGCTTGGCTTTGTTTTGTCTTCCCATTTGAATAGAACATGTAGTCGCCTTTTCTTTGCATTTCATTTGGAATACCTTCGATAGAGATGAATGGACTCCACCTTCAACCAACCTTACCAATGACCTTGTCATGTGTGAGGCACTGTAGGAAAGTGAAGAAGAAACAGGCCTTTGTCTGGAGGCAACGGTCACTGGCTTGTCAGCAGATGTGCACAATGGCAAGTTGATGGTGCTGGCCTTATCACTACGTAAGAGAACTCCAGATGAGTGGCCACAAGCTTTGTCTGGGTCACTGTAAGGGTGTTTGTAAGGCGATACAGAGCTGGAATTCAGTATATGTTGTGTTTCTCAAGGTTTGGGAGAGTTTTTGGACTATTTAATGTCTTCGCTCACACAATAGGGCTGTAATTTCATTCCCCTTCAGACCCAGGGTGCCTCTGTGCCCTCATCTGTGTGAACTGGCTTGAGCAACTTCAGTATTGCTGACTTGTTGGATTCCAAAGCTATCATGCTTAAGGATGCTTAACTAGTGGGGTGCAATTATGCTTACTTAGGCATTTGTAACTGATTAAGGCATTCTTTCCCGAGCCTACCCATTGTTTCAGAAGTAATTTGTGCATGATTATGGAAGCTACTGTGTTACCTTTAACTTGCTCCACACTAAAAAAAAATGTGAAGTTATTACAATCAATTTGCCTTATGTGGCTAGAGTTTTCGATGGGAAAAGATTTTCTTTTTCATTTTTAAGGAGAACCAAATAAAAGGCATGCTGATGCCTTCCCACTGTCACAGAGTTTCGGGCGTGCGTGGGCCAGAGTGAATAAAGGGGCTTACTGAAGAAGTGGATTTTATTCTGAACTTTCAAGCATGAGAACAAAAGGCGGAAAGCTTAGGAAGAAGCTTAGGAAGTATGGGGAGGAGGTTCATAACGGAATATGAAGTAGAGATGGAAGCCCCAGGGAGCTCGAGATGCTCTTCTGTCATATGGTCACTCGGGTACCAAAAGTCTTCACTGTGGGGACTTCCGATGTTCTCTCTGGTAATCTGACTCTCTGGTTGAGTGACACTTTAGGAAAAAGAGTCAGTAAACTTCCTTTTCTTGTTTTCTTCTTTTTTTTTAATGTGTGGACAAGTACAGCAGTTAATGTATTGGGCTGTGTGGACAAGCAACATGCTCTCAGAGGCATGAGCACAGTCACGGATAGTACAAAGAAGAATGTCATGGATATGTCCCGAATAAAGTTGTATTTGCAAAAATACGGGCTAGGCCTGATTTGAAGGTGGCAACAATTTGCTAACTCCTGCTCGAGGACATTGCTTTATTCCGTTGGACACGACTGCTTGGATATTACTTCACCTGAGCAGAGTCTGCACTGATGCTTGCTTAGTCCCTTCATGTTGACTTGCTTTGTTTAAGCCTTCATTTTATAAGGAGCTCTAGGCCACTCTCACAACCAAGCGGTATTTCTGTGTTACTGAGAGGGAACTGCTGCGAATCAATAGCAGCGAAGACAAAGCACCTCAGCCATGAGCTGTTCTGTCCTCCTCTTCTACTGCCTCATCCTCCTCTTCCTCTTCATTTTCTCGTAATTAGATGACTTAAAGCCAGTCTCTCAGAATGGATGATTGTCCCTTGAACACCTCAGAAGACTGTAGCCAAGAAGACATTGTTCTGGAGGCTGACTGAGAAAGGCCTGGGCCAGGGACTGCTGTATGAAAGAGTGGGTCACAACATAACAACAAAGAGGGCTCCTAGCCTGGGGTTGTTAGATCAAACACAGACTATCCATTAAACTTTCCAGATAAACAATAATTTTTTAAAATATTTTATTTATTTATTAAGCATACAATGTACTGCTGGCAAGGAAGGCACCCTGTCTCATTACAGATGGTTGTGAGCCACCATGTGGTTGCTGGGAATTGAACTTGGGACCTCTGGAAGAGCAGCCAGTGCTCTTACCCTCTGAGCCATCTCTCCAGCCCCCTAAACAATAATTTTTTAGTATAAACATATCCCCAATATTAATTACATTGGAGCATGCTTCTACTAAATACATTGCTTGTTTTAAATCTGAAGGTTAGATTCACTTGGTGTCTCATTTTCCTTTTTGCTGGATCTAGAGCTGTGGTCTCAAAATGTGGGTCTCACAGTGGGGAGTAGGCATTAATATGTTAAAACCCAAATGTCCAGTTCCAACGGTATTGGGAGGAGAGGCTTTGGATGGGATTCTACCCTCATGAATAAAATTAGGACCCTCATAGAGAGGCTGGAAGAAGCTAGCCTTGCTCACCCTCTGCAGGCATAGCTAAAAGGTACCATCTATGAGGCAGGATACAGGTCTGAGCAGACACCTAACCTTCTAGGGTCATGACTATTGTGTTTCTATACTTAGCACTGTGAGAAATGAATCTGGTATCTATGCACTACCCAGCCTAAATCGCCCAAGACTTGGTGACATCAGAGGCTAGTTTGAGGACACGCTAATGGGGGAAGGATGGTTGGGATGCTGCCCCTTAAGAAGGTAGGCACGAAAGTGTCAACTTGGTTTACACGACAGAGTCCACAGAGGGCCTCAGGAGAGGACGGAGATGCTGACCTCTTCAGAAAGCATGGGGCAGAAATGAAGGCAGATGCTATGACTTGGAATTTCAGCCAGAAGTCGGTGCATGACCAGGTTCTGTACAAGGAAACCACCAGAAGGTTGTGAAGGAGGCTACGTGGCAGGACAGAAATGAGTCTTCGAAACAGCTCGGTGTTTGCCTATTTGCGTAGCTCCATCATGCTTTCAGTGCCCGGAAAAATAATCAAAGGAGAATTTAGAGCTGTTCTCGGATTGTCAGTTTTTCATCTAAAAATGTTAATGTACATTAAACTTTTAATTAAAAAAAGCATATCCCATCACAAACTATTTTTAATATGGAATATTTAGCTGCGATGTGCATGTTCTGTTCTGAGCTCCAGCAGGCTATTAACCAGCATAATTTGGGTTTTAAAAAACGAGCTGAATTAGGTTGCGTACCCTCAGGTTAAGTCCCAAACAAATTGCATTATTTAAACTGTCGTCTGGACAAGGTGGGCACGTGTTTTCGGTTGTTCTCTGCAGGGTGAAGCTGCGATTCTGTTGTGATTGTCTGATGACATCAGAAATGCCAGCAACTGACAAAACCATTTATGGTAAAGAGAAAAGAGGACTCTCATTACCAGGTCTTTAGACTTTGTCCTCTTTTTTTTCCCTTGAAAATAATTTTATTTATATAACTGCAGACCTTCGATGTTTGAAAGGGCACAGGGTTGCCTGGATTTAGCTCTAAGTGTCTGCGTAGTTGTGAGCTTGCATGAGGATGCATTTGGACATGAAAACCTAAAGTTGGCAGGATCTTTCCTATCGTCCTTTGTCTCTTCTGGCTGATTTGGATGTGATTACAATCAGGAAATAGTTTGAATGTGCTAGAACCCTGATGACTCCTAATTCTGGCTGTCATGTGCACCAGCTACTTCTGCTTCTCTCTGGGAAGAACTGAAGAGTCAGCTGATAGAGGTTGCCTTTTCAGCCTGTGGAGAACGGGTGCACGCCTAGCTCACCTGGCCACTAGGTGGCACTGCAGCCACAAGGAATTGTGGTCACAGTTACATAGTTCGGCTGTGGCATTAAGGAAGTCCTCCAGGGCTGAAGTTGGGAAAGAAAGGCTTGTGGGGTTCTGGCTTCTCTGGATTGCAGGGTTCTTTGGATCCTGTTGCACGCTCGATGTATCAAGGCTGTTGACTGCAAAGAAGAAAGAGTATTTGGTTCGGGAGTGAGATTTCCCATCTGCGCCATGATATGCACAGGCACGCGTTAGTACACGTGCATGTTGAGGATTTGCTGGGATTGGCGTTAGTTGGAGTGGGAAGTGGGTTCTGAGCTGTAGTCTTTGCTCCAGCTGGACAACAGATGGTCTCGCAACCCTACCTTTTTCTTTGGTGTTTATGTACTGGAAATGTTCTCTTAGTAGAGACTGTGGAGTTCTGGAAGCTGGGAAATGTCACAGCAATTTCTCTGTGTGCCAGCCTCCTCTTCCAGTTGTTTTTTCTGTATCTAACCACTGAGAAAAACAGATTATTATCCAAAAGAATGAGCTTTACTTTCCCCTTTATAAACAAAGCTGAGTATTTGAAATCTAGAAATACTCCAGCCTTGAAGATTCTAGAAAGATCATCAAAGGTTAAAAATAGGATTAAAAAAAAAAAGAATTTTCTCTGAAAATACAAGAATTAGTGATTTTATCAATTTTGGCAGGGAATCAGTAGATTTTGCCTAATTGGTGAAAGCTGTGATAGTGATCAACATTGAAGAGTGTCTGGTGAAATTAAATTTTCTATCAAATAACTCTAGAAAAAAACTGCTTAAGAATTTTGGTCAGTAATCCAACAAGCAATGGGGGTCATAGTAGAAACAGTAGTGGCTGTGTTTGCTGACGTCAGATACTACTGTGTGAAAATTTAGTGTTTAGCCCGAGTTTGTGAAATGGATATTATTATTTGGCATGTAAAGACAAGGCTGTGGTGGTAAGTCGGCACCCGGCTTGGGTTCCAAAGAGAGCTGTTGGGTTCTGATTCATGTGTCTCATTGCTTGTGCAATGACTTGGTAATGAGACATGACAGTAGAGACAAAGTTAATATTGCTTCTCACTCTTGTGGAGTCTGGCTTGTCCACAGTAGGACTTCAGTATACATTTGCTCAACCCATGGATAAGTATTAGAAAGCTGGACTAGTCCATTACCTTAAAACAAGCAAACAAACAACCCCCTTCTCCTCCGATGTATGGAGTACTGTAATGGCTTCAGCGATGGGCATCTTTTTCCAGGTTGGAAAGATGGGAACCCACGTCATTTCATTTTGCCTGTCCCCAGCCTTGAGCTGAGGTGATCAGTCTCACTGAATTACAAAGTGAGAAACTGGGGTTAAGAACCTTCCAGAGCCTTGGCTGCTAGTTTCTTTGATTTAGGCTAAAGGGTGATTAATGAGGCTCCGTGGAGAATGTGAGTTCTTAAAAATTAAAAAAACTTATGTATAATGAATAATAGCCTCATCTTAAAAGCTCTATGCGATCCATATTCCTAAAGAAGACCCACATAATTAGTCTAATTTGGAAGCAACGTGAGATAGACATATAGAAGTCATTTTACTTAAAAATATCTATGTTAACAACAACAACAACAACAAAAAAGACAGGAAAATAGGAAGAGGCTTACTGGTAAGAAGAGGGAGCCCAGGGGGAGGGGAGAAGAAAGGACAGTGGGGAAGAGTATGTAATATGTATATATATGTATATATACATATATATGTGTGTGTGTGAAATTGTGAAAATAAATAAATAAATAATGAAAAAGCTTTAGATATAGCAATGTTTAACCTAGAAAAATGAGCAGCTATAGAAGAGCAGACTGAAATATGATAAGTCACCATTTTCTTTGAGAGTTAGAGATAAACATAATATATATATGTGTAATATGCACATGTGATTTTAAAAAGAGATCATGTTTTGCAATTTACTTCTGAAGAGTGGTAGATTGTGCACATTTTATGTGTCAGTAAATTATTTGTATGCCATAATTTTTAATAGCTGCAGAGTGATCTACAGGGCATATATGTAATAATTAATTAATAATTAACCAACCCCTATTCCTGGACACTTCGGTTCTTTCCAGATTTGAACATAATAAAGCAACACGGCAGTGAAATATCTTAGGATGTGTAACTTTGTGCGGTTGGCCTTGACCCAGGAATTACGAAGAGCTGGTGATTAGAGACGTTAGCTGAGAGGCAGAACCTGGTCACCAATTGACCCTGCCTTGTCAGTGGAGGTCACAGAATCTGTCTGGTGGCAATGGCCAGGGTGTCCCTAGAATTCTGTGAAAAGGGAGACTTCTGGAGGTCATTGAGGAGCAGAACAAAGCTACGTCCAGAAGCAAAGACATGTTCAAAAGAGGCAGACCCAGTGACGTCATTAACCCTCGAGGAAGACTCTGACTGTAGCAGCCCCCTTGCTTTTCTTCTAGCACAGTATTTCCTCAGTTTCCTTCCTGGTTCTGTCACCTTGTTCCCTTCACCTCCTCACTACCTAACAGTTATCAATACATTTTTGCTTCTGTCTTGAAATTTCTCTTCTTGTGGCTCCTCCCTCATTTGAATGGCTCCATCTACCACTGCATCTAAACTCTTCAATCCCAGTCCTCACAAATCTACTACAGTCTACCAAGTGCTGGGCATTCACATTCTGGAAGCTTCTAACTGAAGCCTCTGCTCTCCTTGGGCTATGTTTTCAGTCATCCAGTTGTTCAGTTGCTACACTGTGATTGATCTCTCCACTCTTGCCAAGTCTACCCAGCATGCTCTGGCTATCTGGCATCCGACCTTCACCTCTATCCACCACCTCTTCCCCAATTCTTAGTCATATCACCTTTTGCCTGGAGGGTGGCAGTGGCCCCAGATGGTCCCATTGCCTCCCTGCCATGGCCAAGGCATCTTGCACAGGCTTGGAAAATTTATCTTTCCAGATAGGTCATAGCCCCATTCCCTTGCAGACTTGGTGATTTGACCCAAAAGTACCTTCTGGCCTTGGCTACCCTCACTTTCAGTGTTAAGAGTCTAAACCAGGATGTTGGGTATGCTAAGCAAGTGCTCTGCCATTGAGCTAAGACCCAGCTCCACCCCTTTTCCTGTACCCATCATATTCCAGTCCAACTGGGCCTCCTTCCTACTCCCTTAGTACCCTTGCTCAGTCTCTGAGCTGGGACAAGTCAGTAGTGCCGGCCGTCTTCTATCTGCTTTTTCCAAGAAGCCTTGTCTGGTTTCTGAAGCCAAAGGTGACTGGGTCCCTTTTGGTCAGCCACATCCTTTTGCCAGTGACCTGAAACACCTACTGGAGCTACTTTGGTTTGTGACTTAGGCCCCACTTAGAGATCTGAATCTCTTTGTGAGCAGCAATATGGATTCTTCTCTTCTCCCTTCGATCTCAGCCTCCCTCTTACCCTAGGTCTCATCCCCATTCCATGTTCTCAAAAACTATTGTTTGAGAAAATAAATTTATTTCGAATTCAAGGTATTTTGTATTAATAGTTATTGGACATGTAACCACACTATAAAGCAACCTATAAGGACTCAATATCGTGAAGCCAGCCCTTCCACCTGTGCTGGAAATAAAACAGCAGTTTCTTCCTGGGCCTTCTCCTTGCTCTGTGTCCTGCAATACATGTGAATGTAAGACAAAAGTAGCTGTCCAGAAGGTCATTGGAAATGTCTGGAGAGTTCTGCTGTAAGTGGGAACCCTTTCTTCCGTCCTTAAAATACACTCTTCCCCCTTCCTAGCAGAAAGATCACAAGACTGAAGCCAAACATGCCTGAAACATTTGGCCTCTGTTCCTTAGGAGCTGTGTAATCCTGGGCAACTCTTCTTACTCATGACACAGTGGTGACTACTGTGTTACTTAAAAACTGCATTTGGCTGCTGGGCTGAGAAATTGGAGATGGTGACTTGAAAACGAAAAGATTTCTTTCTTGTACTAGTCTGAAGATAACCCCAGAGTTCCTAGGAAATTGTGACCTCAGCCCTGACTACTCTGCCCTTGGGTGAGTACTCAATACTCAAGGGAGCCCCACAGAGCAACATGGTTGTACGAGCTCCAGCCGTCGTGTGTAGTTTTCTTAACAAGAAGACCACCGAACCATGTTCCTCACAAATTCTATCCAACAGCTTTAGTTTAGAGCGGGTGCAGCACCTGGTCCCCATAACAAAATAAAAATGCATGGGGACTTAAAAAATATCTATACTTAGACTCAATATAAGAAAGGTAAATCAGAATGTGTGAGGTTGGGATACAGAGGCAGTGTTTTAAAAATCTCCCCAGATGACCTGATTATATAATCAAGATTGAAGACCACTGACCTAGGCTGAGTATATATTTAATCATTCAAATGGGAACTTTTGAGAGGGAGAAGGAATAAATGATATAAGTTGAGCTTGTCCCAGATGAACTCAGAACAGTAAGGAGTATAATTACACTTCATCTTATCCCCATCTCTCTAAGGTGGCTGGACACATAGCTTTAGTCCGCTACTGCTCTGGAAGGAGAAGAGAGAATGGGAGGCGAGTTATTAGCTGAGTGCCCAGCATTCTTTTCTTTGCCCACTCAGGCTCCAGGCAGCCTCAAATGAGCTAAATAAGAGACAATCTCTTTGTAAGATGCAAATGCTTGCGGGATCTACCTAGACTGGTAGCTATATCTACATCTATGCTCAGAATTGGCACCCATAAGTGCACTAGCTTTAGTGTATCCAGCTCCTGGTGGATTAATTTAGTGCCCTCAGGTCCTTAACTAATGCTGACAAGGCCATGGTGTCCCTTCTTGCCAGGAATGAACTTTGAGATGGATCATCACAGGTTCGAATCCCAGCTCTGCTCCCTCTCTTGCTCCTTGATAGCATGGTCATTTATGTTCTCTAATTCTTTCCCACTAAAAGATTTGACTGACCTCTGGGGTGTTTACAAGGACCTAAGATGGATCAATGGGTAAGAGTGCTTGTCTTCAAGCCTGGTGACCCAAGTTTGATCCCCAGAAACCACATGGTGGAAAGAGGAAACCAGCTCCTGAAAGTTGACCTCAACATGTGTGCTATGGCAATATGTACATACATGCACAGACCCACAGAAACACAGACAGACACACACACACACACACACAGACACACACAACAGGATGAAAGACATGAAAACCATTTTCTGTAGGGACTGTGGTGCAATGGGTGTTCAATCGTCAGTCGGTCCTAACATCACCTGGAAGTTGCTGACCAAGGCTATCTTTTCTTTTTCAGCCATCTTCAGTGACAGGGATCCTCCTGAGGAAAACCAGGTTAGGTCCTTTCTCTCAAATGCCTTCCAACCCACTGCTCCAATCCTTTCTGAGCATCAGCAAGGGTCTCAGCTAGCTGGAGGAGCTAACAACCAGAATGAACTTAACAATGTCAGTGACTCATCCTGGGAGAGTGACACCTTCTCAGTCACCTTTGCCGGTGGCGATACTGCCTCTCTACCCTCCTCCTGGCCATCGGCCACCTTGTTGCTGGAGTAATCTCCCTTTCCACTGTAGTCTTGCTAACTTGTACATTTTCTTCCCCAGGGCTTGTTCCTCTAATCTTGCCTGCTCTGAGTTTTGCTGTGGTCTTGTCTTCCTTTATTCCTTCTGCTTTGCTTTTATCTTCTTACCTTTCCTCCTGCTGAGTGTAAACAAACCTTAAGGCAAAAAAAAAAAAAAAAAAAAAAAAAAAAAAAAAAAAAAAAAAAAAAAAAAAAAAAAGTCATGCAGGACACTTACTGCTTAGCTCCCTTGAAGGGGAAATGCTGGTTAAATCTTAGAGACTGCACTAGGTCCCGCTGGCAAAGTCAAAATTCAATACTTTCTACTTGTAGCATGACTGCCTAGATAATTCGAAGATGTGTGGGAAAATAAGGTGGTTTCTGGGGAGGGCTACCGTGAAGGAAAACAGTTTCTCCATCAACCAGCCTGTGCATTCTGGAAGATGGCTGGCAAAGCCTGGCTTTGTCTCACAGGTGTGATGCTCCTAATAGTACCTGACGTTCTGAGCCTAGCTAATGTCTCCTGTAGGTCTTGCAGGCCACGCTACCTATTTGGCAAGTGCCACTCAGCTGCTTGGAGCAACAGCAGCTGCAGACAGTTGCAAAGAAGTGGGCATGACTGTGTTGCCAATAAAACTTTATTTGTGGGCACTGACGTTTGAATTCCTGTAATCTCACGTGTTAAGTCTATTCTTTTAACTTGCTTTCCAGCGAGTCTATGTGGGGCTAGGGAAGTGGCTCAGTTGGTAAAGTGCTTTTCTCACAATCGTGAGTACTTGAGTTTGGTTCCTAGAACACACCTGAAAATGCCAGGAAAATGCCTGGACTCCCAGTGCCGAGGGAACAGAGTCAAGAGGCTCCCTGGGTCTCACTGAACTCGCAGTGTGGCCTAACTGGTGAGCTCTAGGCTAATGGGAGACCTTATCTTAAAGGTCAATGATAATGACTGTAATGGAAAAATTAAAAATGCCGCAGGATTACCAGTGGCAGTAGGCAGCAGAAATGCTGTAGGTCCCCAAGTGGTGGTAGCGGGCCATGTGGCAGCTGGCAGCGGGCCCTGACAGCAGCCAGTCCCAGGCAGAGACAGATGCAAGTCCCTGAGCGGTGGCTCGTCCCAGGCAGGGAGACACGTGGTGGGCGGGCAAGAGACAGAGACGTGGATTGGCACGCCATGCAGAGTAAAGCTGGATATTTATTCAGGGGGTTATGGAGGGAGAGGGGTGAAGGGGAGAAGAGCAGAGAGAGAGAGAAAGAGAGAGAGGAGAGGGAGAAGCGGGGAAGGGGAAGGGTGGAGAGAGAAGCAGAAGCTGCCTCTCCGAGAGGAAGAGGGAAAAAGAGAGAGAGAGCTCAGGCTGGAAGCCTCAGTGGATGGGGGATGGGGGAGGAAGTGGGCGTGGCTTGTCTCTTAAAGAGACAGAACAATCATTACAATGACATTAGAGACTGCCCCTGACCTCCACATGTGCCCTCTCCCTCTTTTACACATACATACACACTCATATGCACATGTATACACACATGTACCTTTATACATGTGTACACACACATCCCCGGAAAGCAAAAAATAACTTGAAAAGACATACATATAAGTCCTTCTTGACTCTAGGCTGTAGGACATCATGCATGGGGAGGGGAACAGGGGTGGCGGGGTGGGGTGGGGTGTGTGTGCGGGGGACTTGACCTCTGGTCTATAGCTGCTGATTCCCTGCCCTAGTGAAATGTAGGAAACAGGAAAACAGTTCTGAGAAACCCACAGGTACTACATTTGGAGGCTTGGTACTATTTGCTTATTTAAAAAATCAGATAAGCTAGGTGTGACAGTGCTCAGAAGGCAGAAGCAGGAGGATTGCCACAAATTTGAGGTCGTACCAGTCTATATAATGAGATCTAGGTCAGCCTGAGCTATGCACTGAGACCCTGTCTTGAAAACAAATTGACAAGCAAAAAAAAAAAAAAAAAAAAAAGAGAAAAAAAGAAAAGAAAAAAAAGCACTAACTAACCCTACTAACCATAGGTTATATGCCAGTTTGTGGAGTGATCCCATTCATTGACACTGTGGGTTTTCATTTATTGCTTGATGGGTATGCAAAGTGAAACAGCCAATTTGGAAAAGCATCTGACAGTTTCTCACAAAATTATCTCACCCCCCCACCCCACCTACCATCTGGTTCAGCAGTCATACTCTACCCAAGGGGAGAAAACGTCTATCCCGACCAAAATCTATGCATGGCTATTTGCTCATAATTTTCCAAGTTTGGAGGCCACTGAAACGTCCTTTAATAAGTAAATAGAGAAATGAGCTACAATATTACCACTTAGTGGAATGTTATTCAGTGCTAAAAAAGAAAACAACTATTAAATCATGAAAAACGATGGGGAAAACCCTCAAACCCAGTAGTCAGGGATGGAAACCTGTGTGACAACCATACTTACCGTGAGAAGCCAACTTCCTGACATCTTAGAGAAGGCAGAACAATGAAAGTAGAGACAAAGTCAGTGGGGAGGGGCTGGAGATGGAACACACGTGACTTAAGGCAGAGCTGTAGTGTGCTGCGGTGCGGTGGTGGTGACAATGGTGGCATGTCCCCTCACAGTAGTGCTGCACCAGAGGAAGCCCTGATGGGACACGGGCTCTGTGGTGCGCGGCTTTAACTCCAACACTCAGGAGGCGGAGGCAGGCGGATCTCTGTGAGTTTGAGGTCAGCCTGGTCTACAGAGTGAGTTCCAGGACAGCCAGGGCTACACGGAGAAACCTTGTCTTGAAAAACGAAAAGGCAAAAAAAAAAAAAAAAAAAAAAAAAAAAAAAAAAAAAAAAAAAAAAAAAAAAAAAAAAAAAAAAAAAAAAAGCACAGGGAGATGGCTTAACAGTTTAGAGCACTTGGTGCTCTTGCAGGGGACCTGGATTTGATCACCCGGGACTCACATGTTGTCTCATCACCCTCTGAAACTCCAATTTTAGGGGAACTGACACCCACTTTTCACTCCTTCAGGCATCAGGCATACATGTGGCGCACAAATATTTAAACAGGCAAAGCACTCATTCACATAAAGTTAGAAAATAATTTAAAAATTAAAAAATAAAGGCTATCTAAATGTTCTGCTGGAGATAAGGCTAGCATGGAAGGTACAATAACAAGGCGGGAGATGAAGGGGACCCAGTATGGGGACCGTATGCAGACAATGAGCTCTTGGGCCAGGAAAGAGGTCATAAGGTCATTTGCTTCTCTAGTTTTAACTTAGTCTTACTTTAGTTTTTCATTTTTTAGTAATGTATAAGTGCATAAAATCTATTCGAACCAGGAGCAGTAGCTCACACTTTTAATCCTCTCACTGAGGCAGGAGGCTCTCTCTGAGTCTGAGGCCAGCCTGGTCTGCATAGTGAATTCCACGCCAGCTAAGATTATGTAATGAGACCCCGTTTCAAATATAAATGGCAGTGGAAAAATGTAAAATCCAACATGTAGCGCCACCCACAGCTTTGCGTTGGCTATTCTGTGTAGAAGTTCATTGAGATGTACAGGCTTTGGGTCTGGTTAATCTCCTTGCATTTTTTTGCAAGGTATTTAAAAGAGTTTTAATTAATGAAAAAAAAATCCATTCAATATAATACCTGCTCCATATAACTCGCCATTGTCCAGTGGATATGATGGGTTTTAGTTTTGCTGGTCTGTTGTAAGACAGTATCTCACCTAGTCCAGGCTGGCCTAGAACTTACTACGTCACCAGCGATGAGATGACTTTGAACTCCTGATAGACCTGTTTTCATGCATGCATCACAGGCTTAGTTTGTAAAGCAATCAGTGAGCAGGAAGTTGTGGGAGTGTTAGTTACCAAGTACAGCTACTGTCTCTTCTTTCCCCTGTGTCTTCTTAGAAACAAGAATCCAGAGAACTATCCCTTGAATAAAACATGTCTGGGTACCTTTTAGACATGCACAACACACACATTGTTTCTGAAGAGACTTGTCATTAAAAACAGCTGTCACCAAATGCAAAAATCTCATTAAGGTTGTTTAACCCCATGTTTCCCACACATAGACATCTTCAAAGTCAAATGACAGATATAACACCATTAAAATGAGGTGTTCTGAGGTCAGTCTTTGGACAATGTTAGCTTCAGGCATTTCAATTAATGGCACAGGAAGGTTGCCACATGGTAGAGACATTTTGGTAGAGAGGAGAAAGGCAACGATGTCTTCCCTGATGCTATTCATTTTATTACAATTGGATGTTACCAAACACATTGTTATATATTATTAGAAAATTACCAGCCATTAGCAAATGTACAAACTTACAATGGCTTCTTAAATACAATTGGTTAAGGGCCCCTGCCCCCAAAATAGAAAGGCAGGGGCCAGACAGATGACTCAGTCAGTAAAGTGTTTGCCAGACAAGTACAAAGGCTTGAATTCAGATCCCTAGAACGTACACAAAAAGTTGGGTCAGACATCCTAGCACTGGGGAGGCAGAAGTGGAAGGGCCCCTGGAGCTTGATAGACATCCAGACTGGCCAATCACTGAGTTCGAGGTTCAGCGAGAAGCCTTGTCTCAGAAAATAAGATGGAGTTTGAGAAAAACACTCAGCATTGACCACAAGCACATGCACACACATGGACAACTGTGCCCACATGTATGTTCACCCACAAATGCATGTGTACATATATGCACAAAAGGGAAAGGCAGGTTAATAGAAGAATCTGCTTCAATTACATAGCTTTTCCTTTCTTCCCCAAAACTCAGTGCATAAAAAGAGATGCACAGAGAATTATAGTTCTTGATAACACAGCACATGTTAGTAGATTAATTTAGTTTATTAGTGAAGCTAATGACTTGCTAGCCTACTTGGTGTTGTTTGTGCTAATAATTAATTATCTGAATGTCAATGAACTTTTGAGCAGCTCAGTCATCAGGCTCTGGCATGGAGTTGCCCTCAGTGGGAAGCAGCTGTGTGGCCCTCCCATTGCAAGCACATATGGCTTTCTGGTCCGGGGAGAACATATTTCTGGACTGAACATTGTATGCTTTCTTGAGAATCCCATTTCAGATACCCTGAAAGAAGAGCATGTGCATTCTCAAGACGTCCCAAGCTCCTAGATGAACGTTATACACTTCACATGGCTTGATTTTCACTGGGTCTTCCAGAATATCCTCTCAAGAGATGCCCATTCTTCCCAGTTCCTGGGTGCGATGTGTGTTTTAGAACAAGAGTTTCGCATTCTTTGCACCAGTAGGCATATGTAAGCATCTCCAGGGATTGAAGACAAGAGCCTTGGGAGTATGACGTTTTTCTGTTACTGTTCTCAACAGTTATAAGCATTTGTTTATCCCCTGTCCATTTAACACTCTAAGCAATGGTAGCTTCATCAGGGCAAAGAGTCTTTTCACGTGAACCAACAAAGCTCAGAGGCGTTGAAGAATGTGGCCAAGGACTTCCAGGTGAGGTGAATCTTGGCTTGACTGTCAGTGTGGTCTCTTGGTTCTTTCTTCTCTGCTGCTATCTCGGAGATGGATTTCCACACATGGACAGGTAACTAGGAATGTGCCAAGACTGATCATTTAAATAATGTTTGTGGTTTCTTCTATCAGGTAGAAACTTCTGACATCCCCTAATATTTTTGTTTTCTGTGCACTTCAGACCATGGCCTGCTAAATCTAGGGCTCTCACAAAGAACATCCCACAAGAAGCCATTTCAAAAATATCCAAGAGGAGAGGAGTATATTCCCTCCTGATGCCTATCCACATTTGGACAAAGTCGTTCATGGCTAAGCTTATTTTAACTGTCAGCTGGATGGATTTAAAGATCTCAAATAGATACCCTGTTACCATCTAAGAATGTGCCTCTGTCAGATCCAGTTCCTAAGTGTGTTTTGCTGCATAATGGACCATCTTCCAACCTTGTGGCTTGGATGCCAGCTCAGAGTCATCTCTCATGGTTCTGTGGCCTGACTGACTTTATTTGGAGTTCAGTGTGATTGTGATCTCCTTCCCATAGGGTGGCAGCATCTGGGAATGTGTGAGCATAGATCTCTGAGTCACTTGCTCATCTGACGCTCAGTTGGAGACACAGATGTGGCCATTAACTTCTTAGAGATGGTCACGTGTCTCTCTTCTCCAAGCATAGTTGCTGAGTTCTCAGACCTACTATCCCAAGAGCAAGGGTTTAGAGACATATGAACAGAAGTCGGAGATACAAATGACCTAGTTTTGAGTTACATACTTTTGATTCTTCCCACTGAAGAAGTCAGTCACTAAGACTGTTGGAGACTCAACATATAGGAATTAGACTCTCTCAATGGGAAGAACAGCTAACAAATAGGAATAATTACTTACTATCATAGACATCAGTTACTGTTCAAATTGATCTAATTTGAGCGGTTTTTCCCGCAAAGCAGGAGCAAGAAAGAGGTTTATGCATCACATTTGGCGGGTGTGTCCTTCCCGTTTCTTTTACTCTAAGACGGCCCCTCTCCTTGTTCCTTCACTCGCAGTCATTTGTTAAGCAGAGTGGTTCACCTGTTTAATTCCCTGGCCTGTGTTGCGCTGACAGCATCTTCAGTGGGCTTCTGTCCCCTTCATTTCACGTTTGCAAATGGACTGCAAGGTCCAGAAGCCTGAGAGCATTCAGGTCCAAAGGCTTTGGTAGAAACAACTCGTGGGTGGTGGTGTGTACTTCGTAGAGCGGTACTCTGGAAGGACAGAATCAGCTTTCCTCTCTCTCGTGATGGGGAAATTGATTTGTGGGTTCAAGTGCTGGATCCCTGGCTTCTGGCTCCAGCTGAGCCTTTTACAAGGGAGATTTGAAGTACCTGCCTCCCATTTTACGAGCTGAACCGGCTTGGGTCAGAACGGGTCTATCTACATTCATACTTGTGTGCTAACCAGGTGCTAAGCATCTCTTCAGGTTCATCACCTGATTTAGTTTTTGTCAATAACCAGCAGAGGAGACATTTGACTGTCCCCATTTTGCAGAGGCAATGACTGAGGCACAGCCCCCCCCCCACTGTGCCCAGCCTCTAGGTGGTGGTATCTTCTACTTAATCCTTTGTTTTTCAGGTGGCTTTTAGGATTTCGAGGGGAAACCAAGGTCGGTGTGAGTAGAAATGAGAATTTTACAGATGGATTTGCTCTCTCTCGAAATCTGAGGGTCGCTGAACCAAATCCAGAGGGGATCCAGAGGCTTTGAGCAAATTGTGCCATAGCTTTCCGGTGTAGGAAAACGATGACTTCGCATGAACATCCCCTTCTCTGGGCATTTCTCCTGCGTGATGGGGTCAGCAGGGTGTGGCTGCTGCCTCTGCAAAGAGGTGTGGGATGTTGCCCCCCCACCCCTAGTTTCCATTAGTGCGATTTGTTTTACCCATGCACCGGGCGCCTGCAGGAAGCTCAGAAATGACGATTTTATTTTAAAGAAAATATTTGCAAATGCAATTTGCAGTTTATACATGAAGAGTAATGAGCAGAATGGACGCAGCTGTCTCTTAAAGGAACCCTGCTGGGCGGCCCTGTTTGGCTTTCCTAGGAAAGCGAGAATGCAGTTAGCTTTTGTGCCTGTAGTGAAGACTTTGGAGCTCTCAGGAGCTTCAAAGAAAGAGCAAGTGGGGCTAAAAAATGTGTGCATGCCTCATGGTGCCTGGTTTGTATTGTTGGTTGCCTGGGTTGGGAAAGAGGAGGCTGGAAGGAAGCCAAGCCAGGGGGGATCACAGAAATCTATAGAATGACTTCCCTGTCTTGAGTGGTGATGTCTGATATCAGGAGTAATTCCTGTTCTCCTGGGAATATAGCTGAGCTGCAGCAGCCTTTCGACATCTTTGTAGGACTGACTTGGCGCTGGATGTCCAGTTTTAATGTGGAATCAAATAGTCTTGCTCTATCTAAACCGTGACCTTGTTTACTGCCGTCTTGAGAAGTTCCCTGCCTGTTGGGTTAGTTCCTTCTGTCCTCAGGAGAGGACTGATTCGCTCCGTGGCTATGAACGTGGGTAGCTTGGTTGATCTGCAGGATCATGGACTTTGGATGTTGACTAATGTTGGAAAGGGCAGGATGAGTACTTCCGCCAATCTCCTGGCATTCCTAGTTAGTCTTGCTCGTAGTTACTTTAAAGGATGTGAAGGGCTTTGAGCAAATCCATTACTGTAGTAGACACAAAGATGGTGCCTATGACCCCGGGAGAGAAGACAGGTACCTCAGGTATAATGGGGCCTAGGAAAATTCTTGGTCCATCAAGGAGCTAGGATTGTAAGGGTCATGACTACTTACATAGGTAAATCCTGACTTCCTTTTGCAGGGTACTGGTTAGAGCTGCCACAGTGGCACCTCTATTGCCTTGAGCACATTGACCCCTAAGGGTGCAGATATTTCTACTGGTCAAGCAGTTGCCTCGTTACGAATGTGATGCCACTTTAGGTAGAGCATGGCAGTGGCTGCTGAAGATCTGTTTCTGTAGCATGTGCCTTTCCCACAAACAAACAGCTACCATCTTGTGTTTTTAGGTTTGAGTTGTACCCTTTACTGTGTGTCAGTAGGGAGGAAAAGGAAGAAAAGGAGGGAGAAGGATAAAGGGAATAGGAAGACTAGAAGGGAGGAGGAGTGGAGTGGGATGAGAAAAGAAGACATGTAGAAAATCTTGTATTGTACCACTAGGTCTGGGTAAGCTGTGGATGTGGAATTGGATGAAGCATGGTAGACTTGTTTGTCCTCCACTGTCCTTTCAAGTGAAGGGATTCTTTGGCTGCTCAGCGGTCACCAATTTTTCCACCTTCATCTTAGGAGAACAGTGTGGTGTCTTAGGTGGGGCCGCCATATTCACGGGTGATATTAACAGGAGTTTCTGTTCCACTCTTGTGTGTCATTCATGCAGTGGAGCATCATGGGAGCTAGGCGCGATTGATGTCCTCTCCAAGAATAGCACCGATTATAGAACAGATTTTCCCATATCCAGAGCCATTTTTAATTCACTGCCTACCACAGCTGCCAGCCTATAGAGATAATTCCTTCTAGCAGAATAGTTTTAGTTATTATAGGGAAATAAAATTTGCATAAAAGCACTCTCTCTTCTCCCTCCTCCTCCTCCTCCTTCCTCTCTCTGTCTCCCTCTCTTTCTCTCACTTCCTGGTACTAAACATATACTTTCCATTATTTCTGTTGAATGAACTCTTTTGGAGGGGAAACACACTGGCCACCTGCATGCTTTCTATAAAACTGAAAATTTGGAGGACTTCCATTTCAGGTGACACTTCCCATTCAGTATCCGCTTTACAACAGTCAACAGGCTTTCCAGCTCAAGGGACTTTTTAGCTTTATCTTCTCTTATTTTGATTGAACATAAAGTGAACATTCCTTGCTTTTGCAATGATTATTTTATTGGATTTATGCAAAAATTGGATGGCAGGAGCAAGGCAGGCCTCCTCAAGTTCATTTTACTGTTGGAGAAAGTGAAGCCCAGGGAAGACACTGAAAGACCACCGGGTAAGGTGGGTAACTGGCAGCTGAGGGGTTGAGAGTGGGGTCTTCAGGGTCCAGTGTGGTTATTGTGTGTTAGGCACTACAACGTCATTCCATGGGGGAAAGGCTGCAGACGGCCAACTTGTGGTGGCTTGTCCAAACCTTTTCGTTGGACATCACTTAAGAATCAGAAATCTTTACTCCCCAGTTTCCCCAATAAAAAGGCATCTGGTTTCTCTAGAAAAATTCCGCAAACCATGACAACCCAGGGCCTATATTCCCCTGAATTAAGACTGAGTGGCCACTGGCTTTTGCTCCCTCATCCTTGAGCCCCTGACAGCCTCACCCTTGGAAGCTTCCAGCGAAAGGTTTTGTGCTCCTCTCCCAGCAACTGGGGAGAGGGTAGGGATATGAGGGTTTTACTTAGGGCAGCATTCTTGAAGGATTTTGCAATAATCTTTCAGTTTTTTCATGCCTTAACTTGGCAATCTTAAAAAAAAAAAAAACTCCTAAACCTCTCAAGATTATCCTCATGGGTTCCCAATCCTAACCATCCAGGATTTGGAGATCTGAGAAAGATGTTTATTTCATCAACCACCATTTGTGTTCTTGAGCAAGCATTTATGACTATTATCAGATCTAATTGCTATCAGTGTCCTCATCTGGTTTAAGGCATCTTTGGGAGGAAGAAAAAGAAAAGTGTAAGTCTATCCAGCTTCCATGTTTGCACCTGGGCTTTAATTTCCTGGTCTTGGGGGTAAATTCCTGGGCATGTATCTAGGTTCTGCTTAAAAGGAAAGGGAGTATACGGCTATTACAAGAAACAGAGAGAGGAGCATGGCGCTGAACACTCCTTAGATGGAAGGTGTTGCTAAATTCTAATTTGCTGTGCAAGCATAATTGAATCATTTGATTTAGCTGTGGGAGTTTTAGGCTAGACAGATCGCCTAGGAATCTAAAACAGCATTGAAGTTCAAGGGACTTTCTGAGCAGGGATCATAGGCAGTGCATCTGTTCCTAGACCTGTATCCAGGATACTTCTTCCTTATGCTACGCTGTCACTATCAAGCAGCTAGGGTTGAAGTGACAGTCTGTTGAGGGTCCCACACTGATCAGGGTGCTGCTTCGGTGCCCCTTGCATAGTCTTGCAAATCTGTTCTTGGAAACTGGGGATGCTGTCCTCCGTTTACACACTGAGAAGGTGGCCGTCTGGAGCAGTGTGATTTGATTTCAAATCTACTGATGGTTCTTCTCTATGCCCTCTTTTCCCCTCTCAATACACCTTTTGCTTCTCAGTACTTAAAATTCCACTTAAGTTGTGCTGTTTTGGCTTTAGGCTTTGATTCTGTGTTAAGAAATCACTTACCAGCTTTTCAAAGTGCAGCATTAGCACAGTGAGTTCCTACCCCTTATCTCTGCCCATCTTCACAGTAGCCCTAGTAGGGGCGTGACACGGTCTCCTTTGGGAATAGGAGATATGATTTGGGAACGAGATATGCTGCTTTTGGATTTCATCTGTACCATGCGTTGACTCGCATGACCTTTGATAGGGAACTTAATTGCTTTGCCTGCGTGCACAGGATTCAAATTCTACTTCCCAGAGTCATTGTAAGGAGAGAGGTGGAGATTTTCTTTTGCTTATTTATTCATGACTCATTCATTCTAGAAATATTTGTTCAGTCCTTTACTGAGAACCAAGAAATTGTCCTAGTTTCCAGGGATACAGTAGGAAGTTAGTCTGACTCTCCTTCCCGCGTGGGGCTTAGAGTCTAGAGCAAGCATGACTCTGAGGGTACAACAGTCCCTCAAGAAGAGGATGCTGTAAGTGGAGCCACGGTGAATGCTGATGGAGCCAAGTTCAAGCCCGGGTTTTGTCTCCAGAGTCTTCGGCTGCAGTGAAAGCTTGTGCCATTTTACTTCTGTCATCACCTCTGGCTGATGCTTTAGGACAATACAGTAGAAAGGACTGTGACCCACCCAGTTCTGGGCTGAGCCCCAACCCTGCTATCTAACTGTTCTTGGACAGTTGGCCTGACCACTCCAGTTCTCAGATTCCTTATCTATAGATGACAATCTCTGCCTCAGCAGCTCCTCATGAGGGTCATGTTAAGAAGCTTCTAGTACACAGGCTTGCTTGGCGATGATGGTATTCACGGGCTCTCAAGTAGTGTTCATGCTGGCGGGGAAGACACGACCCTCATCCTACTCAGTATTAACCACTTTGTGGCTGGGATATGGAAGTCAATGGCAGGGGTCAGGTTTGGACATCTCTCTCTACCTCTCTCCAGTCATCTACCCCCTCTAGTTGGAGACTGTGCCAGGCTAAGGCAGGTCAAGAGCTGATCAGGCCCAGGACAGGACTTTCCTTGTTTCTGTCCAGTCCTGTACTTGGCCACAGTACGTGAGCAGGTGCCGATTTGAAGACAGGTCTCTGATAACATGGAGACGGTGTTGTGTATCATACTGCCTCATTCTGTCAGGGCTTGAAGTCAAGTGGCTGTGTTCGAGTCCCAGCTCTCCTTCTAAAAGCTGAGTAATCTAATCTGCTTCTTCTTCTTCTTCTTTTTTTTTTTTAAAAGATTTCTTTTTATTATTTTTCACCATATGTGTGTATGCCTATGTGTGGGTGTGCGCAGGTGAGTGCAGATGCCCGCAGAGGCCAGAGGTGTCAGATCGCCCTGAAGTTGGAGTTACAGGCAGTTTTTAGCTCCCTCATCTAGGCACTGATAATAGAACTCAGCTCCTCTTCATCTCCGAGCCATCTCTCCAGCCTGTAATCCAGTTTCTTATATCACATTCTGTTTCTTTGTTTGCCAGTAAGACAGTAATAGCTCGGCCTTGACTGCTCCTGAAGCTTCCAACTTACTGACCCTTCTGCCCCTCACCCCAAGTCAGCTCCCTCTGCTGTACCTACTGGTCGATTAGGACCCCAAGACAGTGAAGTTGCTTTGCTCAAGGTAAGTGACAGAACCAGGATTCAGACCAGATACACTGATTCCAGAAATCATGTCCTTAATGGTCCTGCTGTGCTCCCGCTCCTTTGGAGCTTGGTACTAGGAATCTCCATTAGAAGGTTTTCTTAAAGATAGGAAGAAATGAACAAGGAAAGCACTGAGCTCCAAGCCTGGCACATGCTAGGTGTTCAGAAAACATTAACTGTGAGTCCCTGAAGGTGGAGCGGTTTCCTCTTTGTACCTAAAAGCATGAGGGTTTTTGAACAGTAGAAAGTACCATTTTAGACCTTTGGTTTGGTGTGTAATATACTTGACTTCATGTTGGAATTGTGAAACCTGATGCCTGTGAATTGTATCATGATAATACATACAGTGGTTCTTCTACATGAGTACTAATATTTCCTGGAATAATAAAGTGTTGGATACCTACATACATCTGATGCAATTTCAGATGCTCCAGGCACGATGGACAACTGTGAGCTCTGCTTTGTTAAAACAAAGGAGGTTCTATTTGTTCTGCAGTGGCCTTTGCACTTAGTCACTTGGCCTGTGGACCTCACATTTTCCGTGAATGCATTTAGAAGCCATCAGCACCTCCACCACTGTCAGGAGCCTCATCATCACTGTGGTTAGTATTGTCAACTTGCTAGGCTCTAGAAACACGTAGATGACTTCAGAACCCAGAATTACAAACACACAAGGAATCTCCTTGTCATATACTTGAGAGAAACCACAAATGGCAGTACAAGTCCCTTAAGTATGCTGTATGCTACACATCAGAGCTATAGTGGCCCGGAAAAACAATATGGACAACGAGACAAGAAGTTTTAAAATGTTCAGTCAAGTCAGATGCCTGGAAACAAGAGCACAGAAACAGATTTATATCATATGCAGACCTACAAGTCTTTCAAAGAAAGTAGGAAGATTTGAAAAAGGATCAGGACATCTAGAAAGGAAAATAAAATTGTTGAAATTAATGTAAATTGTTTTCATTGTCAGAAATTTGAACAAAATTTATCATTATCACTCAGAGTGAGCAGTATTAGTTATTTTTATGCAATTCGTATGAAAATTTTATAAGCATTTCCACAAGGCAAAATATTCTATACAGGTATAATTTTGCATGTTAACATTTACTTATAAATAATCATCCCAATGTATAGAAATAGAGTATAATAAAGGCGTGTTACTATATAAATGTTTCCTATTGCTGGACCATTTGAATCCTGCTTTGTCAGGATGGAAAGGGAGAGGGAGGAGGAGAAAAAGGGGAAGGGGAAGAGGGGAGAGGAAGAGGGACAAAGGGGAAGAAGGAAAGGAAGAGGGAGAGAAAGAGGGAAAGATTGCACTCAGAGTCTAGAGCAATTTACCTTTGTTGTTTCACAGGAGAGCAGGTTGTAATGATACCCACCCCATCCAATAGAGAGTACTCCACAGACATCGTCTTTCCCTTAAGCGTGCTTAGTAGACATAGTCTCATTTAGTCTGCACTGCAGCAGTGTGCCTACAGCAAGAATATATCAGAGGACTCCAGCACTTGACTCTAGAGGTCACGACCCAATGGCTCTTTTTATTTTATTTATTTATTTTTGCTAAAAAAACACCATATTTATACTATACTCTCTGAAAATTATAATTCTGTTAGAGCATTATAAAATATTAGATTACATTTTTAAAGGAAAAATAAGACTTTACCTAGTGTATATGTTTATTATATTTCAACAATGACTATATCTTTAGAAATTTAAATTTTTTGTTAAATTCATTCTTTGATAATTTCATAAATACACACCAAATAAACATTCAAGTCTAAAATGTATTCTGGCTGCTGTCACCCTCCCTCCCCATGTCTCTCTAATCTCTATTACTCACCCCATTTCCTGCAAGTCCCTTCCCCATGTTCATGTCTTTTTGTCTTGTTTTGTACCTGCTAAGATTAACCAGTGCTATCTATCAGTAGGTACACCACCAAAGAGAATGTCTTCCCTACCCTAGAATCTATCAGTAGCCCATATTTCAACTTGGAGTAGTGGACCCATGTAGGCCCTTCCCTGGTCTGTAACTGACTGTTGACAGGCCTAGTCTTTACAAGTCTGTTGGAGACAACTGAGATCATGATTGCATTGGCTGTGCCATGTTCAGAACACAACATTTATGGCCCCTTCCCTATCTTTCTGCCCTTACCGTCTTTCCCCCCTTCTTCTGTGTTGTTCCCTGAGCCTTAGAGGAGGTAGTATGAATGTCTTGTCTAGAGCTGAGCACCTAAAGAGTCTTACAGACAGACTTTCTCTTCGATGGAATCTTCACCTAGCACAGAGAGTTAGAAACTTGCCTACCACCCCGAATTTGTCAACTTTAGAAGTGAATCTAGAGAGAGCCTCTTCTCGCAGGCCCAGCTGTCCTCTGTACCTTCACCACTGTCCCCATCTGTCCTAAGAGCTGGCACTGTACACTTGCTCTAGAGTGATACTATTGCCTACTCAGTCCCGCTCTCTGTGACTGTATTTGAGAATGGTACATTCCCCAGCTTCCTTTGGCCCACTTTACTGGCCCCATTATTTCCAATAGTGTGACACCAGGCAGGTCCCCTTGTGATATGTCTGAATTGGTGCTTCCTCTATGTATTTAACAATGCCACCCTGGTTATTTCTTGGGCCTGGCATGAGGCTTAGGTTGTAGTGAAGTTTGAAAGACTCTACAGAGTACCCCACACATTAAACTGATACAGTTTCCTTACCATAAAGAGTTACAAGTCCTAACCTATGGGGTTCAGCACTCCACACATCCTCCTTAGGATGGTTTATAGATATAGATTTTCACAGGTACAGAGTTGTCATTCAGGAAGAGTCCTGGCACAGTAAATTGTGGGGAGCGTCAGTGTGGCATTGTAAACTGACCAGTCAAAATGATCTCATACAGAACCCAACTCTATTTCTTGCCAATCAGTCCTATTATCTGTTCTGTTGATGCAGTCATCAATAAGGCTTGTGCCACTGGGGGTGTTGGATCTTTGGATCTCATAAAATAAAAATGAAAAACAGTGATCACTGACAGCATGAGGTTCTAATTGTGATTAGCTTTTTTCGGAAGCCACTTCTGGTGACCCAGTGAGGAAGGTGCTTAGGGTTCTTATATACTTCAGCGTTGGAGGAACCAACTTAAGTTTTGAGATTTTGTTGCCCATTAGGTTTCTATGGCTAGTAAGCAATGAGTGCAGGACTCAAACCTGGATCCTTCTGGCTCAGCTTGGAGTAACAATTCTACACTGCCTAGTCTCTAAAGGATGACACAGTCTTTTGCTCTAGTTCTACCCAGCAGGGCATTGTACCAGATACGCCTTTTCATTGTTCTCTGAATACCAATTAACTCCCAAGGTCTGTATTATTTGCTTTTAAGCAATAGTGATTAATAATGAGTCTCATTGATTCCAAGATGAGGCCCCCCCCACCTCCATTTTAGCATCTCTCAAATTGGATGCTTCTAACAAGTGATGGTGTATCATCATTTAATTGGCAACATTTTTCTTTCTTAGTGGCACATAAAATAATGGTGTAGCTCACAATTGATAACATCTTCGACTTGATGAAAAGCACTAATAACGACTTGGCTCAGAGAGAGGATGAGCAGTGTAGGGGAGCATCAACACAGTGTGACATGGAAAGTCAGGACAGGGCACTGCTGGGGGAGGCACAGTCTATCTTTTATCCTATCTCCTGCTGTTCCAGCTAAGTCCTTTGGTGTCTCTTAACTGGATGAGTATCTATGCTTCTCTCTCCTACATTTTTTTTTAAATCAGCCCCTAATGGACAGTGATAGCATTGCTAACAGAGCTCACAATGACTACAGGAGTACCCTACCGCCCACTGTGCCGCTGAGTTACCTGAGAGACTTCCGAGTACTTGATGCAGTTAAGAATTCTTCCAGCCTCTCTGGATATGGCAAGGAGTGGGTCTTGGTTTTGATCGTGGGGAATCTTTAACACCCTGTTACTCTGCCTTCATTTTGCCTCTCTCTCTCTTTAGCATATAAGAATTGTACATAAGAAAGAATTTCAACACGGACGTTTTCATATGAATTTTGACTGTAGTCACCTTCTATGAACCTCCTCTTGGGTGTACATTCCTTTCCATATTCCCCTTCTACTTCAATGTCTCTTTCTTAGACTCAGATTCTGCATGGGAAAGGAAACAGTATTTGTCTCCCTGAGTCTTATTTCACTCACCTTTACCCATTTTCCTGCAAACACATGATTTTATTCTTCTTTATCATTGAATAATACTCTGTCATGTATATAAATCACAGTTTCTTTGTCTACTCATCCATTGAGGGCATCTAGGCAGAGTCTGTGTTTTGACTGTTGCAAATAGTGCCTTCATAAACATGGACTTGCAGGGATCTCTGTTGCACGCTGACTTTGATTCTTTTCAGTATACGAATGGGGAGTGGAATAGATGGGTGGGAGACACATTGCCTTACCTTTGTAACAGACAGAGGCCAGGCTCACGTCACTACTTGTCTTATTTGTATAGCTCTGTCATATGTAGGGCATGAGACATTGGCTTTCTAGTTATAGCAGTGTCTCAGAATTGCCTTTTGAAGTAGAAATTTCAGTGTGAGTATCAAGGGTTACAAACAAATAATGTTAAGCAACAACCAATGCAGATTCTGTGTGTCTGCGTTGAGAACTACAAATGTGAAACTCATCCCACAAACAAGAGGTGGTGGTGACCCCATTCCAGGAAACCTCTCTGCTCCCCATGTTTTCCCCTTCTGCTGCTAAATCCCTTCTCACTAATATCAGAACCCCATGCTTCATATGTGAGACTATCCTAGCCAAAACAGATCCCACATGCCTGCAGGATGGTGCTTGATATTTAACTACGTTGTTGCTCCAATCTTATTTACCATAACAAGAGAATCACATCCCTGTCTCTGTTGTGATGGAAACCTTGCTGATAGGGACTGCCTTTTCATGCATCTCCATGACTTCTATGTAGGTGTAAGAAAAAATGAAAGAACAATGGAGTTAGCTGTCGTTTTATGCAATGTCCCCTCAGGTAGATTTTCAGTCAGGTGACAGACATCTTCCCTGACTCCCCTCACTTTTGAGTATATATAACCTTAAATAAAGGCTCTGGAGGCATCTATAGAACCTACATTGTTTATTGGTGTAACTATTCTGCAAGGAAGATCATTGGGTAATCTACCTAGGGTAAAGCCAAAGAAAGGCCAGGAGGGTGTGTGCCATGTGTGCCAGTGTGTGTGTGTGTGTTTGTGCGTGAGGGCGCGTGCGTGCAACTGTGCACATATGCACTGAGGGAGAGGTGCTCCATTGGGCTTAGAGGGTATCTTCTGCTTGACTTCACTCTTCATTTGAAGTCCAAAAGACAAAATTCAGTGACCAAAGATAATGGTAATCTAAGCAGAAAGAAAGAGAGATAAATAAAATACTAGCAGTTTTTATACTCCAGCAGCCCCGTTATCCTTCCCAGGCTCTTAGATAAGGAGCTTTGCTCAGCCTGCACAGCCGAGGCAAGGGGAAGTGTGCGGAATCACAAAGATAGATGCTGCTTTGCCAGAGAGCGCTCCTTCTGCCACCGGCACTGTCTCCTGGGGAGAGAAAGCCAAAAAGGGATCCCAGGCCACTAACTACCGCCATCAGGTTCAGGGGGACTCGTGGTGCTTAAGCAGCGCCTCATAAAGCCCCCTTGTTTACTAATCATATCTCTGCCAACCGGGACGGATGCCAGAGTCCACCCGCGGAAGGGAGGCGATAAAAATAGGAGGCAGCTTTATGGGACACACCTTTTATCTTCGTGTGAGACTTTCAAAGCGGATCGCGCCGTTCTCTATCAAAAATAGCTCTGCTCAGCTCACAGTGTGTTCTTGAAGAATCTGATGGGGGAGGGAGGCTGTGGCATGAGGTCTCGTGGTATGCTTCTGGGCTTTCTGTTCCTCCTTTTAGGATTCGCAGGCCCTGAGGTGCGATCAACATGATAGGTTAATTGTACTCCAAGGACTGCTCTCGCACAGTCCAGACTGACAGTGCTGGTCTAGGGCGGGAGAACCTTTATTTGAAAGGAAAGATCTTCACCTAGTTGTCAGTCACTTACAAAGGAGAGTCGGGGGCGGGTGGGGGCGATGATTTACAGCAACTGCGTGCATCTCCATGCCCTTGGTACGCTGATTGCTTCCTTGGGTCTTAGCTGATAGATCCAACTCGAAGGGGAAGACAGTAAGGTTCTTCCAGTGCTAGCGTTTCCTCGGGTCTCCCTAGTGCTCTGGCAAGCTGAACTGGAATAATAATTAATCTGGTTAAATTTGCCATGAGGAGTTAATTTCTGCTGCTACCTTCTGGATCCCGTGGCAGGGGACAACCCTGTGCTCTGCCGATCTTTTAAAGGACACACAGCGAATCTGTCTTTGAGTCCACTGAAAGTGATTTACCAGTCACATCTTAAATATATGGGACAGTTGGTCTGGCTACGCAATACGATTATTCTGGAAAAGAATTTTCAGTGATGAAAATGAAAGAAAGTTAAAATAGTCATAATTTACTGCTCCTGCGTATGGGGCAGCTGTTTTCTGCCTCTGTCTGTATTCTAATAAGTCTTTTAAATGAAGAGATTTATGAGATTATTTTAATTTTGATGTCTTTTTAATGCTTCATGCATTTTAAATACAACCTTTTAATAGTTTTAGAGATTGAAGAATTTAATTTTGTTTTATACCGCAGAAATAAATGTATTCTCAGGAGACCACCCCATGACTGTGGTTTTTTCCTCTGTGAGATCAGCATGTCCTCCACACGCAGCTCAGTTGTTAACCAGAGCCCTTAGAGTCGGACTGCAACCAAGGCTTCTCTAGGTGGGGAACAAGCAGTCTAGAAGAAAGCCTGCGTAGCTGTGCTAGATTTCCTCCTTTTCCTTTAATTAATTAGTTTGTTAATTGATTACTTGTGTGTGACTGTGTCAAGGCCCGTCTAAGCATTGATGTGGGCGTGCTTTTGGAGGTCAGAACAATTCTTTGGAAGTTGGTTCTCTCCTACTTTGCTTCCAGGTGGGAATCTCCATCATTCGCAAAATATAGTGGACAAACTGGCCTGTGAGCTCGCAGCCCGTTCTCCCACGGCCATCTCCCCATCCTGCTGGGAATATACATGCGAACGGCCCTCTGGTTGTTTCTTCCTGTGTTCTGGGATTGACTTTAGGTCATCGGGCCTGTGTGGTTCGAGCTTTTGCTTATTGAGCCATCTCACTGGTCTGGAATAGATTTCTTAATGATGACCTAACTTACTGCTAATTAGAAATGTTGGGTGTCTTATGAACGCGGTGGGGTGGGGGGAGTGAAGTAAACTCTGACCGGAGAATCACTGTTGTGTGTAAATAAAACTGGTAAAAAAAACTGCCTTCAGAATGCAGCTGGAGAGATGGCTCAGTGGTTAAGAGTATGTACTGTTCTTGCAGAGGGTCAGAGTTAGCTCGGCAACACTTACATCCAGTGTTTCACATCTGCCTGCAACTGTAGCTCCAGATCTGACATCCTTTCTGGGACTTATGGGCAGCTACTCTCATGAATGCAGACATACACACACACACACACACACACACACTTAAGAATAAAATAAGTAAATGCTTAAGGGATTGGAGAGATGGTTCAGTGGTTAAGAGCACTTAGTATTCTTACACAGGACCTGGGTTCAGTTCCCAGCACCTGCTTGGCAGCTCACAGCCATCTGTCACTCCAGTCACACAGGATCCGATGTCCTCTTCTGGCCTCTAGCGGGTCTATGTGTGCACATAGTACATAGACATACATGCAGGCAAACCAAAATAAAAATAAAGACATTTTTAAACATGTTTTTTAAAAAAAACCACAGTATTATGAGCAATATTCACTCAGAGACATATTTTTAGAAAGGCAACAACCTTCTAGTACAATCAGATTTTTAAGAACTTTGTAACAATATTTTACTCTTAGCATCCTTGTCAGACAAACCATAGAGCTAAGGAAGACTTTCATACCTAAACATTTGAAGTACCCCAAGATTCTTGGAAGAGACAAACACAGGAATTACTCCCTTTTTCCTGAAATTTTAAGGTGAAATAAATTACAGTCCTAAGTTGCTTTAGCCATCTGTACATGTGCTAACTGGAACCTCCAGGAAGTCATGACTCTTTGATCTATCATGTCAGAGAGGTCTGAAGCCCAGGACACTCTTGAATCTTACTTTCTCATTTTTCTTCTCTCTGTCTCTTTCCCTTTCTAACTTTCTGTTTCCCTGTCTCTGTCTCTCTCTTGTGTTGGTCCTAGAATCCGGGACCCAAGGCACAAGCATAATCCTCTTTAAAGAGGAATGACCAAAATCTGAAGGTTACTAAAAATGCCATTCCAATAGTAACCAATACCATGGGCCATGCTGCTGTCAAACTATTAATAGCAAAAAGAATAGAATAAATCAACATACCCATTATTTCCTTGATGAGGAGAGCTGTGTTGGATGACAACAATGGATCATGATGATAGGATGTGTAAGGAAGGGTGTGTAAAACACAAGCACACATTGTGCACATGGAGGGAGCATAGGATGGAGACTTGTTAGGGACTGCGGAGTTTAGAGCAAGTGGTTTCCTTTTCCCTCCATTTTTCTATACAAAAGGGGTTTATCTACAGCACTAGTCCTGAGAAAATGCACATACTTCTAGAAAGCACTGGGTAAGATAAGTCAGCATTTATTCCATAAATTGTGAAAAATCCTCCCTTTTTTTTTTTTGTTGTGATCATAGTGTTTTTCAAACAGGGATCTTTTAATTTGTATCTGAGGAGGGAGAAATAGAAACTTCCCATGCTGGGATTCAGCTCTTCTTTCCCAGCTGCAATCGCAGGTCCGTCTGAGGAACAATCATATCCCAGAGCCCCTTGGACCCAGCTGCTACACTATGCTTTCAGAGTACTGTTTTCCACAATTCATCATTTCAGCCCTATTCTCAAAGAAAAAGAAAGTTACTTACAATTCATGCCTTGTTTAATGATTACCCCAGTTTCACAGTACCATTAAAAACCCTGAGCCCATCTAAATGGCTCTGTCAACAAAAAGGCAGATCATAAAATCCCAACCAGTTTCTCTACTCTAGATTATGTCACAACAGTTGACACCATCTGTCCTTCAGTGTGTAGCTTTGAAATAGAGCCTCTTTTATCCCGTAACTAACATCTCGACTTTGGGAGAAGCCTCCAGTTGATTTGTTTTCCTGGACCTCAGTTTTCTGGCTACCTGATGGGCCCAGGACCTGATTTGCTGAGCTGCTGTGAAGATATAAGATGCAAATGATGATGCGTATGCAAATGGTGTCACATATGTAAATGATGTTTTATATGCAAATGAGGATGTGCAGTCAAATGGTGGTATGTGTTCAAAAGGTATAATAATCATGGCTGTTGTCCTTATTTATGTTATAATTATTAGTTGTAATCTGAACAGGCTTTCTCAAGGCCAGAGCTCTGGTTCTCCCAAGGATCCCTGTAGACCCTAATAATAATAGTGGCTAACATTATCTGTGTGCTTATTTTGTTCCAGATATATCTCTCATTGCCCTGCATGAATTAATCTCATTTAATATCTACAAGACCTCTGGAGAGGGATACTCTCTTCCTATTTTGCCAATGAAGAATATGAAGCACAGATCATTTGTACAGCTCACGGCAGGTCTCCAAACTAATAATGTCGGAGCTCAGATTTGAGCCCTTCTGACTCGCAGCTCTCTTCTAACGATTGTAAGCTTCTGAACTAGTAAGCAGAAACAATCGTTCCATGAGACATTGTTATATGATATAAGAGGTGTAGTGTCTTAGAAACGTTGGGACAGACTTTGCTTGTCTGAGTCCCTTAATGTTAAAACAAGGCTAGGTAAGCATAGTAACAGTTTATGCTAGAACTGTCTGCCATCTTGGTTTTAAGAAAAATAGATGAAAAAGAGATTGGAAACTCTATTTGCAGACACTGACTTAACAGGGTACCTGTCATCCCTGTTCCAGTGACTCATGCCTGCAAATGGGTAGCTCCACTTCACCTTGACTCAGTTCTAAGCAGGGCTCAGCGTCTACAGATGAGTCACAGTCTACAAATAGTCTACAAACATGTTTAGAGGCATTTTTTAGAATTTGTTTCCGTCTTAAGACCACTTCCTTTCTATTGATTTCTAACCTCGATCATTCTCTCATCCACTCCTGTCTCCCTTCTCTTTCTTTTTCTTCTCTCTTCGTTCTAAATTCTGGATGCTCTTATAAGAACATTGAAGGGAAATTTGAAAAAACAAGAAAAATAATTCTTATTCCTACAACATAGCTCTTTTTTATTGCTATGAGTTTGCATATTATTTAATCTTTAAGAATTTTTTGGTTTGCATACATAATTTATAATTATATGATTGCAGTTGAAGTGAACAAACAATCTTACTCAGCTTTGTTTCATGCATTTAATGAGTGTGCATTATTCCATTAAGCTGAAGTCCATAATTTATGTCGTTTTTTTTTCTCCCATTGTTGAGTTTTTGGTTGTTTTTAAGGTTTTGTTTCTTTAGATAATTCCTAGTCAATTTATTTTTGTGTTTAGCTTTTGCCTCTGCTGAAGTTTCTAACATTAAGTCAAATATGTCTGTACCTAAAGTGTAACTTTCAAAATTTTGGTCTGAATTTCTTCAACTATTGATGCTACACAAACGGATTTTTACCCAACCAACCTCAAGTCTACTTAATGTTGCAAGAATTATTTAGTTAATTTAATCTTGACTACTTGGTAACCAATCTAGGAAAAACTAATTCAATTCTATTTTCAAGTTATTTATAGACAGTAACTGAGTTCCTCATAGTAGCCATTTTGTTCAGTGACCTGGCAGCATAAATATTTAAGGCAAGATTTTAGAAGGTGAATCTCAGAATTTTCCTCATTAACGGTTGAGTGCAAGTATGAATGTTAGCTGGATGATTCTGGCATTCTAAGACCCAGCATTTGGGCATATCTTGTGATGTCTTCGTTTTGTGATTTCATGATTGTGCTTTATCTCCTTGTCCCATGTTTCTTCCCCAGTTCATGGTGAAGTTTGTATAAGGAGTTGATACATTCCCATTCTTCTTAAATTAGACTCAGCCCTCTCTCTAAACATCTGTCCATGTTATTGCTGAAATTGCTCCAGCAAAGGACAGTGAGGATTTCTATTATGAAACATACCTGTCCTGGCCTCATTTACCTTCTGCTAGGATTTTGTCTCCTGAAAATCTCCACTCCTCAGACCCCATTATCTCAATCAGAATCAAGGTGCCCATCTTGGTTATTTTTGCTGACTCTGTCTTTGACCCAATGTGGAGAAGTATCCAGGTCTCTGAACTCCTCAATTTGCCCTGCCTTCTACAGAAATCCATCCCTACACACCAAACACACAGGCACTCTCTCTCATACTCCCACACACTCTCACACTCATATACCCACTCACACATGCATATAGACACACACAGACATACACAGACACAAACACATATACACACAGACACACATAGAAACAGACACACATGCACATGCACACACAGACACACATAGATGCAGACACATACACACACAGACACACAGACACAGACACATACACACACTCCCCAGTTTCCTTTGACTTCTACCCACATACACAGGACTCTGTGCTATGTGTTCTTAAGTGTATGTTTCTACCCTTTGCTCCTATGGGTTGCATGCCAGTCTGTGTTGGCTACTGTTTACTTTTACCTTGGCTATCCAGAGTCTCCTGTGGATCTCTGCTTCCCAAGTTTAATTCTGCCTTTGCTCAGATCTTCCTCACTTAGATAATGGTAACACTCTTTACTCATTTACCTTCTCTAAAAACCCAGGAATTACATTAGTCACACTTTCTCATTCTTTAACATCTAACTGATCACCAGGATACACTTTTTTCTGGTTTTTAGCTGGCCCTGAACCCCCTTTTTTTCTTTCCTGTTTCACTGTTTCTGCCTGGGATAAACTGTAGGACTACCCTAATTTGTATCCTTGGATCTAGTCTCGCTTTCCTTCAATTCTCTTCTTGCTTGAGCCAGAGTGAGTAAAATTACTCATCTAATCCTATCACACTCTAGAGCTGACTTCTGCAGATGCCTCCCTTCCCAGAAGCCTCTTTGTGCCATCAAGAAAGGATGATGTTGGTCTTCCACAGTAGTCAGACTCCGTGGCCAGCCATGCACCATCTCCTTCATCATAACCTTCTAAGCATCTTGGCCATGCTGACTTGGCCACAGTGACTCTCCTTGCTTTTCCATGCATCTTGTTCACTGTGGTCTAGAATGTTTCTCCCTTTGCCCTGCCTGCTGTGTTCTTACTAAACACCTGTTCACCTTGTAAGATTCAACTCAGGGCTCTCCTCTTCTTCTCACTTTGCACCTGTGTTACTCCCAGGCACCCCAAGATATTTTCCCTCTTAGAAAGTCTCACGCAGATTGACAATTTTCCATCTTTCCAGTAGAGTCCAAGTTCTTCAGAGAGAGGATCATGCTCATGATTTCCTTGAAATAACGTCTATGCCCTACAATTAAAAAAACCAAAGCGAAACACTCTCACCCAAGTGTGGTGGCCCAAGCCTGGAGCTGTGGCTCTTGAAGAGGCTGAAGGAGAAGGTTTGGAAGAACAAGTTTGAGGCCAGCTGGAGAAATTGGCAAGACCCTATCTCAAAACAATGTCAGAACAAAAGGGCTGAAGATGTAGCTTGGTTACAGAGAACTTACATTACATGCGCAAGGCCTTGGCATCATGCTCAGTACTGTGAAAAGCAATCAGCAACCACTTTGAATTTTACCATGAAAAATTTAATGAGTTCCAAGTAAGTAAAACTATACCCCCAATATTTACTTCTTTTTTTTTCTTTCTTTCTTTCTTTCTTTCTTTCTTTCTTTCTTTCTTTCTTTCTTCCTTCCTTCCTTCTTCCTTCCTTCTTCCTTCCTTCCTCCTTCCTTCCTTCTTTCTTTTCTTTTCTTCTCTCTCTCTCTCTTTTTGAGACAGGATCTCATGTATACCTAGGTGATCTTTGAACTTAAAATACACATAATGATGACCTCCTGTCCACCTATAGATTTATAGACTGTTGGGATTATAGTTGCAAATCATCATCCCTGGTTTTATATGGTACTAAGAACTGAATTTGGGGCTTCATGTATTCTAGGCAAACACTCTGTCAACTGAACTACATTTCTAACCCTTGTAATTATTTCTGTAGAGATTCTCGTGAACTTTAATAAAGGAAATGCTATGAAAAACCTCTCTGTGTATTTTGTCTTCAAAAACATAATTTCTAATGGCTGTATTATAGTTGACAATATTATATCATATAGATATACCATAATTTATTTAATCATTCCTCATTGGTGCATGCTTAATTTTTCCAATTTCAATATGCCAATGCTTCATTGAATAGCTTTTATTGATATTTAACAGATTTTATGAGATAGAAGAGTACAAGGAAGATTGATCATAAGTTTAATTTCTTCGAACTTTACCAAGTCAGTCAAAGAGATTTGTTTGTCAAGTAACAGCTGCCTGGTGTATTAAAAACTTCGTTAACCCTTTAGACTTTTTCCACAGTGTTGATAATTACACATGTTTAAAACACATCACCACTGCTGTGGATTAAACATAAAGTGTGTGAGGAATGGCGCTAAGGGAACCCCGGCTTTTCCATTTTCTGATTTTGCAGTAATATAGCTTTTTATGTAACCAGTTCATATTTGTGAAGTGCTTTGAAGATGAAAGCTATTATGTAAAGGCAAAATCACTTCATAAAAATGTTACATATAAAATACAAAAATCCATAGACAGGCTCTAAGATTTTCAAAGCAACATCAACTCTTTCATGTAATCATTTATAACCACCGTCTTTAGACTAGTAATCCAACATTCATTTATAGATTATTCTCAGAGTATTTTAGTGTTATCTGTTGCAGTGAAATTGTTTTTCCAGTCAAAGGTAGTGGTTAGGAATGACGTTATTCGTTCTAACCATGGTTATTGAAGTTGTAGTACATTTATAAATACATGAGGATAAATAAAAATTGGCCATAAGTATGAATTATTCTTTCTGACGCTCAGCATTACAGCTCCAAGGATTGGTATTTTGAAGCAAAAGATTTCATTTTGTGCTGTGGAGGCCTTAAAGCTGCATCATTTGTAGATGGCAGCCGATCATTTTATTTCTGTAGCACACTTAAAGAGAGTGACCTGGGGTGGGGTCTGATGAACCTGGAAACCTGGAGAGGAAGCTCACATGGGGTCTTTTCTCCTCTACCGCTAAACAACATTCTCTCCATTCAATGGAATGTCCCCAGGTTCGAAGTGCACCCTGTGAACATTGAATAACTTTCCTTTGGATAATGATTTTTATTTTTAAAGTATTGTGTTGGTCTTGGGAAGACAGATCAACAGGTAAGAATGCTTCAAGAGGCAGGACAACCCAGAGACCTAGGATAGGACCAAACATGACTTGAAAAGAAAGTCAATGAAATCATTCCTAGTGATAGTCTGCTGTGCTCATATATCGTTCTGGTATAATCGACATCAGAGAGGCTTCATCTGGCAGCTGTTAGGAGCAGATGCAGAGACCCACAGCCAAACATTAGGCACAGCTCAGAGGACTCCAAAGGAGAAGGAGAGGAAGGATTGTAGGGGCCAGAGGGGTCAGGACACCATAGAAACATGGTCCACAGAATCAGCCGAGCAGGGCTCATGAAGGCTCACAGAGACTAAAATGACAATCATGGCCTTCATGGGCCTGATATAGGTCCTCCACATACACATTATGCTTATGTAGCTTAGTGTTCTTGTGGAAGTGGGGGTTGTCTCTCACCCTTTAGCCCCCTTTCGGGACCCTTTTCCTCCTCCTGGGCTGTTGCATCCAGCCTTGAGTATGTATCTAACCTTATCGTAATTTGTATTGTAATTTGTTGTGCCATGTTAGGTTGATAGCCCTGGAAGGCCTGCTCTTTTCAGAAGGGGAATGGAGGAGGAGTGGATCTAAAAGAGAAGGGAGGTGGGGAAGAGGGACTGGGAGGAGTGGAGGGAGGGTAAACTGAGGTTGGGATGTAATAAATGAGAGAAGTACCAAAAATGTCTTCCCAATAAAGTAGGATATTCTACCTGAATAAAGCATCACCATCAACAGCATCAAATGCTTACTGCATAAGTGTGCAGATCTGAGTTCAAATCTGTAGAACCCAAGTAAAATGGTCAGCTGTGTGAGTGAGTACCCAGCACTGGGAAGGGGTGGAGACAGGAGGATTGCTGGGGCTTGCTAGCTCCACTTTCAGTGAGAAACCCTTGTCTCATGAGAGTAAGCCAGAGTGTTACAGAGCAGGACAGCCAGCGTCCTCCTCCGGCCTTTGTACACACACAAACATTGCACACACACTCAAAGACCAGAGTAAAATACTGGCTGTGAAGTTTCTCTGGTTCTCCCTTTCCAGTTTCCCTTACACACTGCTGCTGTCCCCTGAAACTGAGGCTACATATTTTGAGTGAGTCCCTTTCGTTATGTTCACACTCATCATGCCCCATATCAACTCACCAACTCCAAATGCTCAGCACACCTTCCTATGGTGCATGCTTTCCTTGGCCACAACTGAAAATCGGTCATAGTGGAGTTAAGGTCAGGAGACAGAATTGCTGCAGCTCAAGGCGCCACGACTTGGGTCAAACTTCCAGTCCATCTGACACATAGTGGCACAAGTCTAGTAGCTTAGGTTTAGCTTTTGTAGCCTTCTCTTTTGGGGCTCCTGGGTATGCACAATTGAATTCAGATTCTTAAGCTTGGTGGCATGAGACATGACACATTGAGCCATGTCGCTGGCCCTCTGCTTAGCTTCTTGCTCACTTAGCTTCAGTGATTACTCTTTGTTCCTGGGTCCTTCCTTCCTGGGTTTCATCCATCGAACTGAAACCCATGGCCTGTCCCAGACTGAACCTGGTTGAGTGCTTGGGGTATTGAAACCCAGGTGTACTATAGGTCTTTCCATTTAATACCCTGGCTTTCTTTCCAAGTGAAAAAACAAACAAACAAACAATCTACAAATCTGGTTTTTCAATACAGAATTATGGAGTCCAGTATTTCTCTAGTCTATAACAGTTTGGTAACTGGTAAATGGTTCAGCATGTATATTGTGCATAATTTTATTGATAAGAGGTTAGGCCATCTGTCTATTTTATTTTAGACATAGCCATCAAACCGTACTTGAAGAAAATTAAAATCCTGTGTAATTGAAAACATAGCCAACATTTAGCCATTTCTTTGGGAATGGTACCCTTATGCTCAGCATAGGAAAAATCCCAGAAGCAGAACACATGGTCGACGGGCTCATGACCCTGGAAAATAGGTAGGGTGTTAGCACAGGCGGATCTAATTCTCCTTGCAATAAGCCATGTCTTAGGGAATGGGAGTAAGTATTTACCTAATTATATTCCCATAAATATTTCTAGAATACCAACCCTTCGTCAAATGTGACGTTCTGATGTGACAAGGAACAGATCACTGAGCTGCTTAAGGGAGACTTTTGCAGTCTGTTTTATCTTCTGAATGGCTTAAGTGTGATTAAGGGCATGTTAAGATGGAATTTTCATAAACTTTATAATGTTTTTGGTGGTTGGGGGATGGGAAGCTGCATTACTCAGTTGGGGATCTTTTTAACATTACCTGAAGATGAAGACAACTCTATCTGCAGAGTGGATGGAGTGTGTCCTAAATGGGTCACATTTTCACAGAGACCTGGCCACTTTCACAGTCCCTCCGCATTGTCCCCTACAGGGCTGAAGTGCCAAAGTGTGTGTGCACCGTGAGACACGCAGCAAATACCCAATTGCTTTTGAACCTCGCCCATTGATGAAGGGCTCTTGCCTTGTTCAAGGTGGAAAGTTATGTGCTTATGTATGCTACATGCATTAATCATCTGCAATCATGCACCAAAGAATGGTGTCTCAGCTGGGGATTGACACACGTACAACAGGGTCCCATGAAGGTGTATTGCTCACTGACACCATTCTTGGTTGTGTAAGTACTCCACAGTGTTAGTGTTCAAAGGCTGATAAATTCCCTGAGCCATATAGTTCTGAGAATGTATCCTATTGTTGAGTGACACATGACTATATGCATCACACTGAACATTTCCTTGATGAGTTGATGATAATATTTAATAGTGCTTATTTCCCGAAGGAAAATAACGTGTATGGGCTGTTAGTGTTTAACGTGTGACTAGAGAGCTCTTAAAAGGGAAATGGAAGCCAATGTGCAATGGTTTCTTTCTTTCTTTCTTTCTTTCTTTCTTTCTTTCTTTCTTTCTTTCTTTCTTTCTTTCTTTTTTTTCTGCTCTAAGGACTATCAGTTGCACAGTCTACACAAGTGAATTTTTGCAATATCATTTGGCGCTGAAAGCCACCATAAGCCTGTTCTGCCCCTCCACCCTCAGGCTCCTCTCACTGAGCACATAAGAAGCCCCACTTAGGGTCTTGGGATTGCTTGGTCCTTCTGCTTTGGACACAAAAGCCACGGTGGTTTCCATCCTCTCCTTCAGCCTCAGTTTCTCCTTCCAAGGCAGGTGCAGGTGCGATGGTCAGTCTTTGTTGGCAACTTGGATGAACTGAGAGACGCCTAGAGGATTAGGAAAGTGTGACTGCAATTATGTCTGTGACACCATTTCTAGAGGTGACTAGATCAAGAGGACTCTGAGCTAATAAATAAATTAATCTCGTGATGGATTTACACTGGGAAGTGGTGAAAAGTGGGGCCAAGTTGGAGGGAGTAAGTCTCTAGGGGCACATCCTTGTAAGTGTATATATTTCACAATTATTAAGTCTTTGACAATTTTATGCATGTATATATTTGGCTTACTCTTACCCCCAGCCATTTCTTATCTTTCCCCTTTCCTTATTAACACCCCCCTCCCAAAAATGTCCCCTTATTAGGTTTGTGACTTTTGGTTTTGTTTTGTGATCTGTGTGACCACTAGACTAGTGTGATTCCTTAGACCCCTGGTGGGGCCCTCAGTGGGTATACAAGTGAAGGCAGTAACTCGCTTGTCCTGTGTCTGTCAATAAGAAGTCATCCAGCAGTGTTTGGTAGGGCCTCTCTACCTGCTTCCCTCCGTGCCTGACTGTGGATGGGCCGGTTCATGTGCAGACCCAGTGGGATTATCTGCAGTTGATTTTGTGACTGTGATGGCTGTGTATTGCCCAGAAGACTGTGTCACCATGCTCTGGGAATGATGTCCTTTTTCCCTTTCTGTTTACTGACTGTTCTGATACAATTGATCTGCTCCTCTGTGCACCCTGCCAAGACTGACTGAGACCCCTGAAACTATGAGCTATGACAAACCTCTTTTCTCCTTAAGTTGTCCTCTCAGGTCCTTTGGTCAGAGTGGCAAGAAAGTAGTGAATACTGTGGCTGATCTCTCTCCATCTTATAGACTCAGCTTATAATGATTTTCTTTAGTAACTATTTTCCCAATGAGTTTTTATTATTTTCCTTGTTGCTTGTCAAATTCTAAGCTCTCATAATACTCCCTGGTTTGGCATGGGTGCTGAATTATAAATATTTATCAAATGAATTAATTGATTAATTAATACAGATGTGCCCAATGTAAGCATGATTCTTCCTTCAGCTAGTTGACACGAAATTCTCCTTTTCAAGCTGTCTTTTGGGCCTATCCTCTGTTTAACTGTTGAAGAAGCTGACTGATTTTGATAAAATTTGGTACACTGCAGAGCACAAGTCCCATCTTGAATTGGATTTATAACTCAGTCTGTCATCTTGAATCCAAATGGTGGCAGATAAACCTTGACAAATGGGACTTTGAGCAGATTTCAGTACAGTTTGGTACACGGATCGATGTACCATTTAATTGAAATGTGTGGAATCTTACATTTAACAAATCTTAACTCTACCCTGAACCCACCCCAACCCAATTTTCCTTTTTAACAATACCAATTTCTTCAAAACTTAACATGTGGGGCTAGATTAAAAGTGTCTTGGGAAGTGAAAATCAACAAGGACTTTTAATCGTGGATGTTCAGCTATTTTCTCAACATGTCTTTGCATCCCTCAACCTGACAAGGCAGATGATGGACATAGTATTTCTGCATGACTTCTGTCAGCAAGACCATGTAGAAAGGTCTAGAATGACAGAGAGGGGCTATGGGGTCGTTTTCAGCCATACCAGCATGCCAAAGGTAGAAACAGAAGAAAAGACATGACAACCTTGGGTCAGTGAAAATGAGCCTGTCCCATAAACTGTCCCTCATCAGGGGTATTGAGGATCCCAGTTTCACCACAGGAAGCATTATGAGCATAGTTGGGAAAATTTCACTCTGGTATTTGGCTTTTCCTCTTTGAAATCCATGGCATACCATAGGAAGTTTCACTTCTTTTCTCTTTAACTTAAACTTTATGTGTGTTTATGTACATATATGTACGTGTGTGTGTGCATGCACATGTGTTCACATGTGGAACCAGATGATAACTTATGGGAGTTGGTTCTCTCCTTTTGTCATGTGACCACAGTGGTGAACTCAGGCCATCAGAGTTGGCATCGGGCTCCTGTACCCACTGAGCTGTCTCAGGAGCCCTCTCGTGTTTTCAGTCTGCGAGAAAACCCATACAAGTGACATTTTAGAAAATAGAGTTATCTGCCTCCTTGCTTTGGTTCAGCTTCTGGATGCCTGGGCTTGGTGCAAGGTGTCTTTTCTGTAGCTTCAGCTTGGGCATCCCTCTGAGACTTGTTTGTGTTTGCCACTACACAGCGGTTCCCAGCAACTTCCAAAACACAGGAAGAGTCAGTGCCAACACGACAGGCAAGAAAGGCGAATACATAGGCAGCAGGTTGTTTGCTGTGTGTAGTTACAAATTCTGACCTAAGTTCTGTCTGGAAAGTGGTCCTTTGAGTGAGTAACCACCAGAGTTTCATTTGATCTGTTCTTAAAAACACAACTCTCTCTTGATGGCTTACTTCTGTGCGTGCCTCCTCCTCACCCCCAGCCAGCACCCCTCCCTCCTTATCCTTCCCATCTTCCCCCCTACGAGCAAGGACGACATGTTGCATGTGTTCCTTTTGTCACCCCCCTAAAAGATATCGATGTATTATAGATTTGCAATCTGCAGATATATATTTGAAAGAGAACAGAAATCACCCACAGTCCAATACTCAGAGATAAATGCTATTCACGTAGTTTTCACGTGTCTCCTCTTAGCCTCGTTGTTTTGCCTGTACGTGCATAGACAGGGTGAAGCTGTTTTGTGGCAGAAATCGTACAGCCTTTTCCTTTCTGCTTATTCTCAGTAGTCTGAGAAATTCATTCAGTGGCCTTGCCAAAGATGGAAAGAACAAATATCTTTTATTTGCTTGTCTCTCCTCCTCCATCTGTGCAGACACCTCTTTGCCCTGGTATCGCAAGACCGACTGTTTGCCCATTAGCTCCATTTGACCGCGTATCTCCCTTCTCCTGCTCTCTTGGCTGCAAGAGTCCAGGACTGCCCTACTTATCTCCTGGCCCACGATTCTCTGAGTTCTCCCTTCCAGGGTGCAGAGCTGGATCGCACCTCACTGCTTCTGAGCAGTTGATGGCGAGAGGATTGTGGCCACTCGTGGGAGGGAGGCTGAACTTTGAAGCTCTGAGGGTCTTCCTGGCTGGCAAGGATCTGCTCAGCTAAAGACGGATTCTAGAAAAATCCAGCCTGGCTTTTGTCCAGCTATTTCTTCCATGCACACAGAACCCCTCGTTACCACCAGGCTGTAGAAGGGGTGGCGAGTGGCATTCCATTCATTCTCTGTGCACATTCACTCTTCATGACAGCTCAGGAAATAGATACTATAACCCCAATTTTCGTGCCGAGAAAGCCAAACCTTTGGTAGATGAAGCGGCTTGCTTAAGGGCACCATGTGAGGACTGTAGAGCAGATCTACACGGCTACAATGCTTGTGTTTCTACCATCTACCAAGTCTTTTGGGGGGCAGGAAAGGAACCTTTAGTCCTTTGGTATTAGCAGTCTCTGGGTAGGGCCAAGAGGTGTGAGTGTTGTGGATCAAGTCCTTTGCCAAGAGAAGCTGTGCAAATGAACGAACCCAAGACAAGGCGAACGGTCCCTAAATTAGGAACTGGCTTGGGAAGAAGGTCAGCGCTAGGAATGCAGCTATTATGTAAGCTGGAGATAGTCAGCCTGGCTGGAAATCGCCCGTTGGGTCAAACCACATGAACGTGTAATGTAAAACAAGTCTTCGTGTGCACGATGTGCCTGTGTGAACGTGTCAGAGAACAGCCTCAGGTCCTTATATCCCCTTTGTCTTGAGGTAGGGTGACTGCTGAATATACCCACTAGTAGGCTCGTACACTCTGTGTATTCCTCTGTCTCAGCCTTGCATCTTTCAGTAGGAGGGCTGGAATGGCAGATGGACCCTATTACCGGTATCTGCCTTCATCTGGGCTCTGAACTCAGGTCCTTACACTTGTGTGGCCAGAGCCTTATCCATAGGTGCCACGCTTTTGACTTATTTTTAAAATAATTTTTCAAAGTAGCACAAGCAAAACAAAAGAAACAACAAAACCTACCACTACTACCTCTACCACCACCACCTCCACCACTACCACCACTATCTCCAACACTTCCACTGCCACCACCACCTACCACCATGTCCACCACCACCTCGGCCATCACCTCCATCACCATAAGTACCATCACTACCACCTCCACCACCACCACCACCACCAACACCATCACCTCCACCACCACCACCACTGCCATCACCTCCACCTCCTCCTCCACCACCACCAACAACAACACCATTACTACCATCACCACCACCACCACCATTTCCACCACCACCACCGCCCTCACCTCTACCACCACCACCTCCACCACCAATGATGACAACGACAACAACAATAAAAACACCCTTTCAAAAACTATCACCCACCCACCCAACCAACCAACCAAAGAAAAAAAGAAACTGGAGTTTCATATGTTTTAATCTGGAAACTATTTCATTTTTTTTACCTTCAGAAATATATTCGCAGAAGAAATTTCATGTTACTATTTTCAATGGAAAATCACTATCTCATGCTGAAAAGAGAAAGGCAACTGAAAGGATCCCCTCAAAGTTAACACATATAGGCAGACCCTGCTGCCTAAAGGCTGTGGACTGGAATCTATCAGAAAGCTGGGAACTGCAGCCTGTTTGTCCTTTGTTGAGGAGTATGGGATTTGGGAGAACTCAGAGAGGTGGGAAAAAGCTTATTGTCTCCAAGCCAAAGCATCCTTTGACAGCATCTCTGAGTGGAAGCAGATTGTAAAGGATGCAGCACAGGGTTAATGCTGTGTGCAATCATTGCTCACCAAAGGCATCTATTTTCTTAGCCCCAGGATGTGGTTGTGACTTGCTGGGTCCCTGCTAGCTTGGAAGGGTGGCGGGCACCCAAGCCTTGGCTTCCTCTCTTCATTGTGACTTAGTCAGATGTGTTGACGGCACAGTAGTGCCTCCTTGAGTGATTATGCAATGGCAAATATGCCAAAATTTTTCTCGCTGCATTTATAGCTACAGCTTTGTGGGGTGTTAAAGAAGCATGGCGCGTTCCCAGCTATCATGCGTTTAAAAAGTGAATGAGGTTGGTGTTTTATATTCCTCTCTCTATGTGACCAGAGCATTCTTCCTCTTCCCCTGGTGCTTTGGTTTGCTCCTGTATAAACTGGCTTCTGTTCAGCTTCTCTTACCTGCTTCATAGGATTATGATAATGATGGATGAGACGGTGATTGGCAAGCCCATTTAAGATGTAAAGTATTGCTATTACTCTATTCAAATTAATTTACCTGTAACTCCCATGCCACTGAGCAGGGCTGTTGTAACCCTTGCCCTGATCAGTGAAAATGGGCTGTTAGACAAGGTTCCTGGCCCTGATGGAGCAGCCATGCTCAGAGTTTGAACATGAGGTGAGATTCTGTTGGAATTTAATTGTTCCATGTTTAAAATAACTGTATAAAAATAATGTGCATGCTTATTGAAAACTTTGGCAAAGCAGGAAAAAGCCCAGAGAAGAAAGTCTCCATTATCTGTGTTCCCACCCGGCTTTCTCCTCATTATTTTTATGTTAATGTTGCTATTAATTACCATGGATCTTTAAGTCCTGTGGCCTTGAGAAGAGATGGGGTGCTTGCCCAGACTGAGGCCACTCTGCCGTGGTGTATGGTCAACCAGATGGGGTGCCAGTGGGAGGTTGAAGGGATGCAGAGGAGGTCTAGGGATCTCTGACTTGTCTGCATCCTCTTGTCAGGAGAGTTTGTGCAAATTCTTTCAAAGGGAAGGAATGGAGTCCACAGACTCACCTTCTCCTTTCCTTCTTGGGCTCCTCATGTGTCTCCCAGTACACACACCATATGCTGGGCTCAGTATTAGGAAAGTTCTGATTTGATGCTTGTTAGGTTCTGACTACCCCCCTTCTGCACAGTGCTTAGGGAATTCATTAAAATATTAGTCAGTTCCTGGCACAGCCCACTGCAGATACGACACTTAAGACTTTTTTTTTTCATATCTTATGTGGTGTATATTATACAGAACAAATATAGGGAATAACATATTGATATTTTAAGAGCCTTTGGTTGGGGACCTGCCTTCAGATTATGAAGTTATAGCTTGAAGGGAGAAACTCTATAAAGTCCAATTCCATTACTGTAGGAATCTTGGCCACCTGGGTTCTCATAGGAGTATAGTAAAGGGGAGAATTATAAGTAAAATAAAGAGGACTTTTTCCTTTTTAATTCTAAATTTGCCTGAAGGTTATGCCTGCAAAATACCTTTATCATGTATTGAAAGGATCTGGTTAACCTTTGGTGCTGACCCATCCATTATTCTAGGATGTGCACTCTAATCAGTGCTTCACTATTGCCCCCTGAACAGACTGCCCGTTCTGAACTGGAGAAGTCCAGATATTATGCAAATGGAGTTCAGAACTCATCCCGTCTTCCTGTATCTTGCAGTATGCCTCTGACCCAGCGGCTGCCAGCCACCATGTCTCACATCTTAGCACACAGCAAAGCCTTCGGGTACTGAGACTTGAAAGTCAATGAGAAATTTCTCTGTCATTTTGGCAAGTTACAGATAGGTGTTTTTAGACAAACATGACTTACATAATTTTGGTGTCTTTTACTTCTTCTTTTCTCCGTGTAGAACTGTAGGTGCATAAAAGCAGGGTGTCTGTAGGAGTGAAGGTATTTGTTTCCCTTAAAAGCAAGGTTGCCTTTGCTAGCTTTATACTGGTCCCCAATCGCTGTGACTCTCTTGTTACAGTGGTCCACCGTTTTTCTTGACGTTTGATCCAAAGCACCAGCTATCTTTTCAAACATAAAAGGAGGCTAAAAGGGGCTTGATTGACCTGCATTTTATTTCTAACAATAAGGAGATGACAACATCTTCACTAAGACAGTTGAATCTTAACACATGTTGACTCAGGAAGAAGGTTTCTAGCCTGTTGCAGTTGTGTAGATTGGTCTTCTTGTGGGACTCCTAACAGTGGGAAAAGGGGCTGTCTCTGACTCTTTTGCCAGCTTTTGGGACCCTTATCCTCATACTGGGTTGTCTTGTCTGGTTTTCAACTTGTTATGCCATGTTTGGTTGATATTCATGGAATGTCTGCCCTCTTCTGAGAAACAGAGGAGGAGTGGATTTGGGGTAGGGACAGAGTGAAGATAGTGGGGAGGGACTGGAAGGAGAAGAAGGAGAGGAAACAGTGGCTGGGTTGTAAAATAAATAAATAAATATTTTTTTTTTAAAAAAAATGTTTATAGACATCCACTTCTATTTCCAGGTGAGTAGGGGAGGCTATTTTCAGCAATCCAGGCAATCTCTGACATTTCTGAAACAGTTATTATTTGCATAAGTCTGGACTTGTTTTCATCTTTTAAAAAGGAAGTTGCCAGCATTGTTTGTAGACATATGTGGCTTTGCTGAACAGACTTCTGACGTAGTAGAGCTCCTTGAAAACTCTACTTCACTTGGACTTTTCTAGTGTTTGAGTCCTTTATAGTGGAGTGATTAAGTAAGTGCTTTTTAAGTCAAGAGGTGCATTTAGGGATCTACATTTCCTTGCTAAGTTTATCCATTCAACTTTGATTTCAAACTAGATGATTTGATTCTTACGACTAATCTGGTCCAGTTATGGCTGGTTAGTGTTTGTTTCTCTTATGATGGAAATACAGGGTTGTACTCTTGGGTAATTTTCCTGATACTGCCTCCCATTTCTTCCTCAGGTGCCCACTTTTCCTTACACAGCCATGACCACTAACCCTTGGGCTGTTAATAGCAATAACCAGCCATTAGCCCAAATGCTTCTCTTGACAGCAATTGCCTTTCAAAAGGACTAAAGTCACATTTCGAACAATTTTATCCATTATGATCTATTTTGATCGTATCCAGCAGGAGAGAGCAAGAGTTCAGAAACACAGCCTCGCCATTTCTTCACAAGCGTTCACATAAAGTAACACTCCCTCCTCACTGCTTCCTCCCCTCCTAGAATGTTCCTGGATGGGATCCCAGCATAGTTGTTATCTTGAGAGCATGATCAGAGCTGGGAGGTACCCGGAAAGAGTAGAAAATAGTTCCTTTTTATTTCAGAGAAGCAAACCCTCTTGTTGATGGCTGGTCCCAACAGCCTGTTCCTTTGACTGGCCTCTGAGAATGGCATGCCCATGTTACCTTTTACAGGGTTTAAATTCCTTATGCGGAAGGTGTCATGGAAAAAGAACATAAGGAGTTAAACCTTATGGACAGGATAAAAAGCCTCCATTTGGGCTCACGGTTTTTGGGCAACATCTGACTGAGTCTCTAGGCCCTTTGGAAATTTCAAGATGCTAGACACAAAGTCAGTTTGTGTCCCCTCCTCGAACCCCCCCCCCTTGTTTGAAACAGAGGGAAGAATCTACTGTTGGAGGTGGAGTAGGGAAGTTTGAATTAGAAGACAAAAGAGGCAGACAAAACAATAAACATCTTTTCCTAGCTAGATTCCTAGAAGTTGCATTACACATTAGAGCAGTGAAAAAAAGTCACCGATAAACAATGTCTGGAAAAGACTAGCTCAGGTAAATATCCACTCTCACATACATTGCACAGTCAATAAGAATTGACCTAGTCATTTGAATAAACACATGATTTCCTTTCTCATTAAAGATTTAAAGAGTCATGCTACACAAACTGGAACTCTTTCCAGTGAATGGAAGCCTACGAAGAGAGTGTGTGAGAGGGATTGTTGGCTGACTTTTGAGAAGAGATGCTGATCTTTTGGTTTAAATGCCACAGAATCCCAGTTTTCCACTTAATATTTTTGAGATTGTGAATTTCAGCTCTTGGCTAGGAAGTTTCTGACTGAGGGGCCTTTAAGGCTCAAAGGGTCCCGCCCAGTGGTTTGGAGGACAGGGGCTAGCTAGCGCTTTCTTCTGCCTAGATCTCTCTGCCTCTCAAGTTGATGATTATGAGAGAAGCCAAAATTAGCAAAGTGTAGCATAGCAAGCGAGCTGGCTGTTTTAAGATTTTTCATTGTATATTTTCTAATTTTGAACCTGTCAAGTGTTATCTGTCAATCACCTGCCTATAGCTCTTTAAGATTACAGAGTCGTGAATGCGCATAAAGATATCGGCTAAATCCTGTGATTAGCAACGGAACTTGAAGAAGAAAAGTTGAAGCATACATTAAAAAAATACAAAAACGTATTTCTAATAAAGGCCCCAGTGTTCACTTATGAAAAATGGAGAATACGTGATTGGGAAGAAAGGCATTTTTGGAGACGGCTGCACAACTGGAATTTATCTGATGTACCTTTAATAATATAATAATGCTGCCGCACCTGCGATGCTTAAGAACAAGAGAGATGATTAGATTTGTGCATGGAAGGTAAAATTACTGCGAAGAATTGCTCTGGGGAATATACAAGCTCCAGGAAATGAAATGGAATAAAATAAATACAAGGGAGAATCCTGGTTTTCCCCAGTGCTGGGTGCATTCAATTAATTGCTAATATCTCACTGAGCTATGAAAGACTCAATCATGGCCATCGTTTCAATTTTGGAAATTTCCTCTTAACTACAGACTCATTAGAAAAGTGAGAGTCACTGGGTGGGAAATAAGCTTACGGCTTCACATGCGGACTTTTCACAGCCCGCTGCGAAATACTGAAAAATCTTGCCGAGATTCAGAAGCTATTGTGGCCCATGCTTTATTTGCCTTTATTGTCTTTAAAAGACCCGTTGGGAGCTGAGCTAGACCAGTAAGCTGGTCCAGTTTTCAGAGCTCTCTTTGCTTGTGTTACCGTAGGCGTTCGAAGGTCGGGAAACATGGTGGAGAGAGCTGGGGAGTTTTGACACCAACAGGTCTGGTTCAGATCCTAGACTTCTTTTTCCAGAAGGATGTCTCTCAGTCACAAAGCTTCTCTGGGCCCCAGTCTTCTCTGAGGAGGGTAGCGAGGCCTCCTGTAGTTCATTCACACACCCTTTATTTGGTGCTGATGCTCCGGCAGGTCTCAAGCTCCACAAGTTACTGTAGCTCGTGTTTATTGAGAGCTTGGCTGTGGTTGGGCTTTATGCTAATTAGTTCATGACCAATATGTAACTGTACTGTTGTTTTACAACATGTGTATAATAGACATTAATACAGGTGCAAATACAACTGTATATGTATGCACATAGAAATATGGAAATGAGTGGGACTTATAGAGAGGTTATAATCTACTCTTAGGAACCAATGTTTTTATTAGAGAAATGTTTACATTTCTTTATTTCTAATTTTTCTTCTTATTCTTTGAAGAAAGGGGCAGGCTTGGTGTTTCAGGCCTGGAGTGCCAGTGACTCAAATCCAAGTCGCAGTTGGGGTAAAGAGCTAGTTCAAGGCTAGCCTAGGTAACTCATTGAGTCCCTGTCTCAACATAAAAAGTGCAAAAAGCTGGGGGCTGTAGCTCAGTTGGCAAAGTGCTAGGCCGAGTGTGAGGTCCATGTTCAAACCTAGTACAGCTTCCTTCAGGACCCCAGAAAAGAGGAGGCTTGACTACCGCTAACCAGAGCAACCACGGGAAGAAGACCGAGGGACAGTGTCATGAAAGGGAGAAGATGCCCAAGACCTTGGCCTCTTGTGATGGGAAGTGGGGGGAGGGGTTCTTGAGGCTTGCTCCCTGAACACAGCACGATGCAACCCATGGTTTCAGCACTCGAAGATTAAACAAAAGTATTAGAGTGTTAAGTTATCAGTGTGCACACATAAATGACACATTGAGCTTGTTCCCCCTCATGCTCCTGTCCTCCCATTTCCCCATCTCCACTTCTGTTGTTCCTGTCTGTTCCATAGCCAGTTTTATTTCTATGTTCATGTCATATCAAATCATATCACATGATTTTCTGTGTCCATCTAAGTGCTAGAAACCACAGTTGAGAGATAACACATGATGCTTTTCTTTCTGAGATTGGCTGAATTCACTTAACGTGATCATTTCCAGTTGTATCCATGTCCCTGCAAATGACAGGACGCTGTTCTTTATGGGAACAAATTCCATTGTGGATATAAACCACGTTTGTTTTTTTTTTTTCTGTCTATTCCTCTGTTTCTGGACACGGGTTGATTCCATATCTTAGCTGTTGTTAGCGAAGCTGTAGTAAGCATTTATGTTCAAATATCTCTCTGACATGCGGACTTGGGATCCTTTGGACAAATACCTAGGAGTGGTCCAGCTGAGCAGATCTATTTTGTCTTTGAGAAACCTATCTACTGACTACCAGAGTGGCTGAATTAGTTTTCATTCCTAACAACAGCTTTTAAGGTAGCATTTCTTGTCTGAAACTTCCTTTGCCTACAGGTTACGCTTTGGAACTGCCATGCAAAACACAGTTTGCAGTTCATTAATGCATAGAGAGGACAGCGTCATTACATGCAAAAATCCTCTTCCATCATTTGAATGTCGTTAAACAAGCCTCAAACACCTGAACCCTTCAATCTCTAGCAGCCTGCCTTGCTTGCAAGTCCCTGTGAACCGGAAGGCTAGCTCACCCGCTGTTGGTATTTGCAAACCATTTATTTTGCAGTCGTGGATGTTTTAAAAAGGAATGGACTTATTAGGGAGATCTTGGGCATCTAAAGCTTAGTCTCCAGAGAAAATCTTTAGCCAAGTCAGGTTTTTTAATCGCTATGTTAGTCATCCTACTGATTACATAAGAAATCCGGTAGGAGCATTCAAATGCCACCAGCTCTTGGCAGCAGAATGACAATGGGGAGGAAGCATCCAAAAGCAGGTACTCAGAAGGCAGACATGGAGAGGGACCTCTAACTCCCTGCTCCAGAATTACGCCTCTACATTAATTCTGCTCTTTTATAAGCGAACTCACTGGAAGGGAAGCATAATTTGAATTAATTATTTGCACATATGGTGCATTCCCGATGTCAGCTAATGCCACATTAAGGACAGACATGCTGGGCACCCATTAAATAATCAAGTAAATATTTGTATTGTTTATGATAAATGCATTCCTTCCGTGGATATTTTCTGTGCCTTTGTAAACATTCCTTGAGGAGGCAGAGTCTGTGTTCTGGGGCTCCATACCAGGCTGAAATCTGACAGAGAGTGCTGTTTAAATTCCAAACATGACAAAGAAACTTCACACCCACTGTGTTTTTCTGAGCTAAGTGAATATTTAGTAACACTTTAATAGAATAGCCAGCTCATTATGGTGTATTACCAAGCCGAAAGCTGTGTGAGTGCCATTAGTCACATGCTCCCGTCCTCATCCTGGCCTGCGTGTTGTTAGTGTGTCTGTGGGATCCCCACTATAATTCAATAGTAATTAGTGATACAATTAAATCAAACTGACACCAAATGTGTGTGCTGAACCAACACAAGTGCTGGGGTGCAGCATAGGAGTGAGCCCCGTCTCCGGGTACAGGGCCAGGGTAAAGTGCCTTGGCTTTTCTTTGGTGACACGTGTTATGCAACTGGAATGCTGAGTGTGACCTGAAGGTGTGATTCAGGGTGATGCTTTACCCTCTGAAGGTCACACTGTCAAGAGGAGGTATATAAAGGATTGTTCTCTGGGTAGGGTTTTTTTTTTCTTCTTCAAAGGATCCAGTGTTTGAGAAAGCTCTCAGGGTATCTGGGAGAGAATGACATCACGAAAGGAAGTCCTTAGCATGTCCAGTTCTCTGCATATAAATTGCTAATGACTGTGAGGGCCTCCTGGGGAAGAGTCCCAATAGTGATTCTCAATGGGCTTTAGAAAACCTGGCAGTCGGTGCATGGTGTTTGAAAAAAAAGAAACCCTGTCTCAAAAAAGCAAAAACTAAATAAATAAAATTAAAAAAAAAAAGAAAGCTCCTGGTGCTCCTACTTCTGCCTCCTGGAAGGAAAGTGATTGTGTGCTCCGTTAATGCAAGTAGGGAAGGGAACAGGGGTGTTCAACCAGGGTTCTGTGGAAGCTCATCAAATTGTGCCTGACTGTCTGTGAGTGGATGAACAACCTCTAGACAATTCTTGGAAAGTTAGAGGCAAGATCTCATTCGTTTTCAGAAAGCGGGGAGAGTGGACCAGCAAATGCTTTTTATCCACTTTAAGGCAATGTGGCTTATCCTTGGCTACATCTTGGCTGTGGAATTTAGTTAGGGATGAAAAACATTAATCATTTGATCTAACCCTGCACTTCGTTTTAAACAAAACAAATGCAAAGTGTATTTACTTTTTTTCTGACCCCAAGAAGGGAACTCTGACCTCCTAATGAGTTCATTCGTCCATTTGGCCATTTGCTGGGCCTGAGGAATCGGGCTGGATGGCGAAAGTCACACAGGGGCCTGAAGTTTGTGATTTTGGAGGTCACAAAATGAGAGACAGGAGACGAAGCTTCCTAAAAATGAAGGCGGTCACAACGGGTATCTGAAGTCAACGCACTTCTGAAAGAGCAGATGCTGGGAAGCGCACCCATGGGGCGCTGGTCCTGGGGCTTGAGAGCTCTGGATCCATGTAACACTGAAGGAATACAAGTTCCAAATAGGATGTCCTCCGGCTGTTCCTAAAGCTTTCTTATGCCAGAAAAACTCTCTCAGAATGTCAGGGCTGGACTATCTCTTCCTTGTTTCTTCTTTTTTATTTCTTTCTTCGTTTTTTCCTACCTCTTTCCTTCCCTTCCTTCATTGGGATTGAACCCAGGGCCTCTTGACTGCTAAGTGAGTTCTGCTCCTATGAGACATTCAACAGACAGTAATTTACCATTTCTTCTTTATTTCTCATATTGGAATTCATCCAGACCATGGCTTTAGTCTGAGAGAAGGATTCTGTTGGCGGCTGCCACCTTCCTGGCTTTCTAGATGTTGGAACACAGCCTCTCAGCTGATCTAATCCCAGAGACCCCAGCCCCTCCATAGTAGAAAGCTGGCCTTAATGGCGAGATGAGAACGAGGGGCTTTCTTTTTGTTCAGGTTCTGAATGTTAGTTCTTCAACCTTCACCTGTATGGCTTGCATCAAAAGTAGCAATTTTGATTTTTCTCTTTGATTTTCAAGTTCAGATTGGTTTGGTTCAACAGTGAATAATACAACTCAAGGCGTTGCATGCATAGCTCATAGTTTGAGTTTCCTATTGCTCTGTGTGTGTGTGTGTGTGTTCTTGTGTATGCACGTCCCTCCTCTGGCTCACCATTCACCTTGTGTTTTGAGATGGGCTCTCCCACTGGGACACAGGACTTGCAGATTATGCTAGGTTCATTGGCCATTGAGCCTCAGGGAATCACCTGTCTCTGGCTCTTCAGCACTGGAATTCGAGGTGCCCATCATCACACCAAGCTCTTTTTTTTTCACACCAAGCTCTTTATGGGGTTCTGGGGATGAAACTCAGGTTCTCATGCTTGCATGATAAGCATCATATGGACTGAACCGTCTTCCTAACTCCAGGCTATGCTTTGGGCAGCAGATTCCTGCAGCTGTGTGGAGTACAGATCGTGGTGGGCTGTGGGTGACTGATGGGGACCAGTAGACAAGCATTCAATGTTTATCCTCCTTTCCTTGGTCTGTGCACAGCCAGAAATGAAAGCTGTTATGATAGCACAGACTAGCACAAACAAGGAAACTATACCTTCCAGAGAACAGTGTCCATAGACAGTGCTCAGGAAATAAATTATTAGAGATTGTGGCTATTTAATTTGCTTGGAGAAATGCCCACGATAGTACCTTGCACCCTTGGTCACCTAAAAGAATCATGTGTGTCTGACACATTGAGGACATTTATCCACTCAGACAGTAGGTTCATCCTGAATAGAGAGCCTGTAATTTACTTACAGGTGTATATAGTGGGATAACTCAGGTTAATGTCCATGAACACAGACCAACAATTAGCAAGTTAATTAGGGTCCTGATTTTAGTAGCAGAGGATAATCATTTATTAGCTTAGGTCAGACCCTGGTCTTCTCTGTGAAGTGACTTTGCCTGAGTGGTGGCTGAGAGTGAATCCCTACATCTTCCCACACAGAGCTCACATGAGCTTGGGAACCTTGTTATGCCACACAGATAGCGCCTGGAGTACTGCTCGAAGTTCAGAGGCTTTGGCTCTGTGTTTAAGTAGATGGTCTTAGTATAAATATAGTTCTGACATAATATGAATACTGCATTCCTTGTGGCATTAGGTTTGGGATTAGTGCACAGGTTGGTTTTAAAATTAATTACTTTTTATTAATTTAAGTATTATTAATGTGTGTTTGCGGGTACGTGTGTGTGTGTGTGTGTGTGTGTGTGTGTGTGTGTGTGTGTGTGTGTGTGTGTAAGTGATATGTGTACCATGGCATATGTGGAGAGCAGAGGACAACTTCTGATAGTCTATACTTGCCCCTCCCCCACTTTTCTTTGAGGCAGGGTCTCTCTTGTTTTTACTGCTGGGTACTTATGAGTTTCCAGGTGATTCTTCTTCTCTGCCTTCCATTTCCTGTAGGGATGCTGGTATCACCCTCTTCTCTGTAGATTCTGGAGACCTCACTCAAGTCATCACAGTAAGCGATTTTACCCGCAGGACCATCTCCCTGGCCCATGGCATGCTCTTTTCTACTCAGATCTCAGATACATTAACATTACCCCAGTTGGGCACTTACTGAAGAACAAAGCAGAACACCCTACAAAGGGCACTGCTTACCTTGGTGCTGAGAGGCATTAGGAAAGAGTCAGCTTTCCTTTTTTCTTGTTTTTCACATTGGCAGTCATTGACCCACACCTGGGATTCTGTACAAGAGACTGGAGATTATAAATCCAATTTAGAGAAGGGGAGAGGGCATGGATTGGAGAGTCAGCTTGCAATGGAGGAAGATTGAGTCACAGCTCCTCTTTTCCTGCAGTCAAAGGCAGTTTATTATGTCTGTTGTGATGGCGTTTCTCTCTTCCACCCTTCCCTCTTTCTTTTGGCACTGGAGCCTGCTTAGAGCAGTGGCCAAGTTGCTTAGCATGTCCCTTGCCTAATAAGGTGGATGGTTGGCTATGCTTCATAAGCTATAGAAAGGATGATGGACAAGGCAGTTAAAATTTGTTTGGCTCCTGTTTCCTGCTCCATCAGTCATGAATTGTACGAGTGAGTTGTTTCTGTTTGTTAAATAGAAGTGGAGATGAGGTTGAGACAAACACAGCTTTGGTAAGTCACTTGGGCTTTCGGAGAGAAGTCAAGCTAGGGCTTTGGGACATTTTTGATCTTTCTTTGCTGTCAGCATGTTACCTGTTGGTTTCAGCTGACTTTGCTTGAGGACATGCTTAATATTAAAAGCTCAAGTTAAGACAAAGGGATGGTTTTAAGTGACATATGACTTTTTGGTTTTAACAACGCCTTGAGAAGCTTAAGTTTTAGCAATACAGGAAAACTAAGTGATGGGACTAATCCATCAGTGGTTTTCTTGGCTGAGCTTCAGCAGTCTAGCTGTTGAGTGTTGAACAGTGTTGAAGGTTGTGGTGCAACACTTCCTCTGTACTGTAGGCAAAATTATACCTCCCTTCTCTTAAGGTCGCTCTGTCCAGTCCCAGTGCTGGAGAATGTCACTTGACGTGGCAGTGGGACTTAGCAGACTTGGTTACAAAATATTAAAGTAGGGAGATAGTTTTGGTGGGCTCGAAGAAATCACATGAGTCTTTCAAAGTGGAGACTGTGTCCTAACTATGGTGTGTGTGTGTGTGTGTGTGTGTGTGTGTGTGTGTGAGAGAGAGAGAGAGAGAGAGAGAGAGAGAGAGAGAGAGAGAGCACACTGCGGAGGATTTGGCACCCACTGCTGGCTGTGAAATATAAAGGACTGTGTGACTGTGTGTACAGAACTGCCATCAGCCTTAACAGGCAGTAAATGATCCTGCCCCTGAGGCCCAGACAGGAGCTCTGACCTGACAAGGCTTTGATTGGAGACCAGTGAGATGCTTGTAAGGGTTCTGAGCCACAGTGAGAAGATGCATTTATTTTGGTTGAAGCCATACATTTATAGTCAACTGTTGTAGAAGTGATGGGAACCTATATATCAGTTTTCCTGCTGAGCCCAGGGTCTGTACGCTGCAAGTGGAGTGGGCTGTTCAATATCCCCAAACAAATCTCTGGCTGCAAAGTGTTTCAAAGAATCCTCACCTGTGCTCTTAAGTTGCCAGGAGGTCAGAAGACAGGAGTGATGGAGCTCCAGGAAGATCGGAGTGAATGTTCAGTGGCTCCTCATGTATCTAACCCTGCTAGACACTCACTCTCTTATCCCACACAGTCATCTGTAATGTACTATCATCCTTTACACATGGGACCCTGGTTCCGATGTGTTAATATCTTCCCCAGGCTTTCTGCAGAAGTGGTGAGTGACATGCCAACATTCTGGACCTCCAAAAAATGTTCTCTTTTTCTATTCTGTCCCTTCTTAACAAACAAGTCTTAAGAGTTGGGGCATCAATATTTAGTGGCCAATTCTTCTGCCATAGAAACCAATAAAATAGACTCAGATGTGGTGGCTCATATCTATAGTTCCAGGACTGAGGAGGCTGAGGCTGGTCTGCATAATGAGTTCCAGGTCATATGGAGCTCAGAATAAATTCCCATCTTAGAAAAAAAGGCAGAACCTTGCCAGTCTCTCCTTAATGATTCTTCAGTCACTGGTACGTGAATGAAGTGGAAGACCTTTAGTTCACAGGTTTCACAAACCCACAGTGGGAAGGGGGGACCCAGAGGGAGTAGTTCATCTCTGTCTCCAAATAAGTTGTCTCTGGGCTGGGCTTCCTGATCATGGCCAGCAATAGTTTGTAGCCTACAGAATGAGCAAAAGTTTGTTAGCAAGGGAATCAAGTCGGTATTGAAGGCGAAAGGATCTGAAAAAAAAAAAAAAAGATTATTTCCAAGTGTCGCTTGGGACTGGTTTTGCAGCCTCGCCACCTCTAAACCAGATTCAGGTTTGGGGGAGGGGGATTCTGGTTGGATTAGATGCTCACAATGTGACCCTGACAAAGAAGGACCCTCTGCAAGCCACTCAACAGTCCTACATGTCTCTTAGAGAATGCTGGCCATCTATTGGTTAACACAGCACAGTGCCCTGGCATTGTGGAAGATGGCTTCTTTGCATGCAGCTGGAATACATATTGGCAGAATGCTCGACAGCATTAACTCCAGGATGACAGTGAAGCAGCATAGAAAGCACATCCGGCTCCTGATGATCTTCTTGCTGAGGAGAGAGGAGACTGATTGCAGTAGTAAAGGGAAGACTGGGGAGACAGCTAGTCAAAGCGCTGGCCTTGTAAGCACGAGGATGTGAGTTTGAACCCTCGTACCTATAGAAAACACCAGGTGTCATGGTGTGCACTTATAAATCCAGGGGCTTGTTGGTCACTCAGCTTAGTCTCAGGTCTTGTGAGAGGCTTTGTCTCACAAAACAAAGGGGTGGGGCTGGGTAGGTTGCTCAGTGGTTAGAAGCACTGTTATTACTCTTGCAGAGGACCCATCCAGGTGAGCACTCAGCACCCACAGATTGGCTCACAACTATCTCTAATTCCACTTCCAGCAGATAGGACTGGCTCTTTTGGTCTCCATGGGTGCTGGACGAGCACATGGTACACACACATACGTGTAAGACAAACTTTACACACATAAAATAAAAATAAATCTTTAAAGAGGTGTAATTTAATTTATTGAAGCACTAATAAAAATAAAAAGCAGAGCAAAACCCAAAACTGAATGGCTCTTCAGAAATAACACTTGAGGCTCCGACCTCTGGCCTCCACACCCATGCATCCACATATACGTGTGACCCCCCACATGCAAACACGTACACACATATACACAAATGAGAGATAGAGAGAGATAGAAAGAAAAGGAGAGAGATTGTGGGGGCAGGCTTTGGTGACTAGGTGGGGAGGAAACCCAGAGATAGCAAGGCTGGGCGTGTTGTTGGTGGTATAGGTCCGTTCCTGGGTTTGTTTGGAAGGATGCCTGAAGCATCCTTGTATCTCTTGTAGTTTCAAAAGCCTCAGCCTTCAGCCTGGTTCTGATGGCTGGACTTGAATACCTTATTACAGAGCTGTGTAGCCAGGTACACCCTATCTCTCACATATGAGGGGAAAACCGCACATCTTCAAGGTATCTTTACCCACAGGAATGCTGTTAGCTAGCCATTTGTTCCCACGAATTCCCTTGCTTAAAGTTGCACCAGCTTTGGGAACTTTCTCTTCTGCCCAGTGTTAAGGTTTGGCCTATTTGTGCTGGCCATTCCTGTTGTAGCTTCGCTCTCACCTAGATTGGATGCGGCACCTCTCATCATATGCCCCCTCCCCCCGAGACTGATGCCAGTGTGTGTTTGTCCCAGCCTGCCACTTGTCCTCAGGCTTGAAGTCCTCTCTCCCTGCTGATTCCTATATCTGGGTCAGTTTCCATTTCTCTCCTGGTCATAGCTGCCCCAATCCCAGTGGCTCTACATAGTTATAAACACATCTCATTAGGGGTTTGGAATAGGAACAGAGTAGAGTCCAAATCAGTTCCTGGAGTCGGCTTGATTGACATCCTTAGGTTTGCAGTTTCTCTTTGAAGTTTTCGCTATGATGCTAGAACCCAAGGAACATTGTACTCAGCTCTGCAGATTTGTTTCATGCAGGAAAGAATGAAAATCCTTGTTGAAACCACATAAACCTGGCTCTTCTTTGTTGCCTATAGCAGATTAAGAGATTTTCTGGGCCTCTGCCTCACTCAGTATAATGTTTCCCAACTTCATTTATTTACCTGCTAAATTAATCTGTCTTAACAGCCAAAAAATTCCATTGTATCTAGGTAGATTTTCACTATTCACTCATTTGTTGGTGGACATGGGTGCTCCCATGCCCTACGTACTGTGACGAGAGTAGCTGTGAGCATGGATGACCATGATCCTCTCTAGGAGGAAACAGAGTCCATCTGGGTGTGTGCTCAGGAGCAGTACGGCTGGGTAATGTGGTAGATTTAGTTCCAGTTTTCGCTCAGAGCTGTTACTTTGATTTCCATAGTGGCTGCAGGAGTTTGTACTCCCAGCAACAGTGAGTAACTCTTCCCCATTTGCTGCCTCTTTGCCAGCATGTTGTTGCCTTTCGTTACCTTATTATCAGCCATCCTGACTGGGGTAAGATGAAATCTCAAAGTAGTTTTAATTTCCATGTTTCTGATGGCCACGGATGATGAACACTTAAGAAATTTGGTTTGTTAACTATTTGTATTTTTCTTCTTCTGAAAATTCTATTCAGCTCCATACTCCACTTTTTAATTGGGTTGCTCGGTGCTTCATATTTTAAAAAATTATTTGTATATTCTAGATACATCTTCTAACAAATGTATAATGCCAAAGATTTTCTCCCCCCATTCTCTAGGCTGCCTCTCCAGTCAATTAACAGTTTCCTTTTAATCAGAGAAGCTTTTAAATTTCACAAAGTCCCACTTCTTTAGTGTTGATCCTATTTCCTGGGTGACTAAGATCCATTCAGGAAGTCCTTACCAGAACTTGCATCTGTCTGTGTGTTCCCTATTCTTTCATCTAGAAGTTTCGGAGCTTCAGATTTAACATTGAGAGCCTTGATCCATTTGGGATGGATTTATATGTGGGCTGAGAGAGAAGGATCAAGCTTCATTCTTCTACATGTAGATATCCATTTTCGCTGACATCGTTTGCTGAATGAAGATTCTGTCCTTAATGTCCAATTTTGGCATCTTTGAAATAAAATCAGATGGCTTATAACTCGGTCCTCAATTCTATTCCACTGAGCAATGAATGCTCTGCTTTCTGTTTGTAAACATGACCATTTAATGTATATGGTAACATTTTTATCTGCTTTTCAATGTTTATTCAACACTGCTCAGTCATCAAAAAGGATGTTATGCCATTTGTGGCAAAATGAATGCCACTGGGGACAATCAGTAGAAGAATTAAGCCAGTCTCAGGGAGATGAATATCATATAACTTTTTTTTTGATAACTGAATTTTCAAGAAAAAATATCTGTAGTAGTAAAATGTCTGTATTCAACCTGATTTTGACAAGGCCACTCCTCTACCCAGAACTTTTGAGTGGTTTCCTGACTTTTTTTCTCCTGTAACTTTGAACTGATTTTCCAGGCATCTGGTTTCAACTGTCCTTTCATTTTCAAAAGTTATGTTTTTTTTTTGACATTCCTTTCTCCATCTTCTGCTTTGTTGATGTTAATCATGGAGACTCTAACATCAGAGCTCCGGGGTCAAATCCTGGTCTATTATTAGTCCCGTGATTGACAAATTGTCCAGTTTGTCAGTTTCAGCATCCTCATCTGTAAAAGGAGGGCAGTATAAGCATCTTACAGGGTCTGCTATGAAGGTCAAATGTATTCTTGGGAGTGAGATGCTTTCTGGCACACTGGAAGCATTCCATAGGTGTGGGATGCTATAACATTCCCTCCTGAAGGGATGAGTGGTATGGGTAAAGGAAATAGCTGTGTCCTGTTTTCTCTACTCCTATACACCCCCAGTATACATAGCCTTTTGTTAGGCTTCACTTGAAATTTGCCTACCGTTGAGAACATTTTAGAAAGGATGCTATTTGTATCGCTGTACCTAAACACAGCAGAGTTTTCTCTTTAGTCACTCAGCAGAGATGCCATGAGCTCTGGATGTACAAGAGACACTGGTCTGTGTGGAGTGGTGAACAATGCAGCCTTGAACCTTTCAAGAACACCATTCTGCTAGTGCCTTCCCTATGCTAGAGTGTTTCCCCCTTCGATGTGTTCTTCGATGTGTTCTTCGATGTAAACATCCTCAGTTTTCCTTCCCCCAGAAAACGTTATTGGTCTCTGAGCCCAAGCCTGACCTATGTGAAATGCCACCATTATCCTTTTCCAAAGTGTCATTCACTACGATTACACAACTTAGTATGGTTTATTTGTGTCACTGTTTCCTGCCTCATCCACTATACTGGTGGCTCCATGATGTCACAGGCTGTGTTGATGTTCCTGTCATAGATGCCACATGCAGGACTTAACCTATTCCAGCTAGGTTCTTAAGATATGTATAATGATTGGGTAGAATACTTGATGTGGTATTAAAAAATATTTTCATTTCACCAGTACAGAAGGGCATGTGCAGGATTTTAGTGGCAATACATGCATTTATGTTGGTAAGTTTGTTCTGTCTCTTTCAAAAGCACGCGTGCACGCGTGCGCGCGCGCACACACACACACACACACACACACACACACACGCCTTAATTGTTAAAGTGTGATCTCAGACGAGCTAGAGTCTATATCACTGTAAAGTTTTCAAGCAGGGTTCTTCCCTCCTCACAGGCTTAGCTCTTTAGAGTGCTATTTTCCTTGGGGTTTCTGAGTGATCTTCCCATGTATGTGATAGCATGGGCTGCTCAGAATGAAAGTCCTTGGGCGCCGCAGAAGCTCCATTCTTCACTTGCACAATGTTAATCTCTCCCTGATTTCCCAGATCATCAGAGGAAACCCAAGCGTCTGGAGACCACTTAAAGACAAAAGCAAATAGGTGATGTGGGGAACATCAGCTACCCATTTGTTTGCCTACTGGCGCTGGGGAGGGGAGTTTGGTAGTCTTTTTATTTAAGTGTGTATAGTTGGTATCAGGGTCAAGTATTGCTCAAACAAACTTCATCTTTTTGGCTTAATTGATGGAGCCACACTGTGGTCTTACTCTCTTTTGGAAAATGTGGCCATTCCAAGCTCTAATACTGCTATGCAAAAAATCTGCCATCATCGCAATGATGCTGTTGGACTCAGACGGAAACCCCATAAAATCGTATGGGTGATATTAATTTAGTCACCTACGGCTTAATAGTCATTTTATGGACATTAAAAAAAGTTGTGTAGCTATAATGTTTTATCTGTCTTTATGGTCTCTTATGCTGTGTTTAATCAATGTAATTATGGGAGGAGATAATTAAATATAGTACTATACAGTTCTTAAGATTTTAATGCTGTTATTACTAATTTAACCACAAAAAATGATGTATAAGAACTAATGGCACATCTTAAAGAGAAATACCCAGTCAGAATTTTCAGGAAGCAATTTGAATGGTAGAGGAGAAGTTGTACCCTTTTCAGTTTATTTATGCCATTAAGTATACTTTTTAGTTATAGCTAGCAAGGAAAATCAAGAGGAAACGATATTTGCCCTACTATTTTTGAACCAAGTTGTATCTCTTGACTGCTCACGTGCTTATATCAGAAATAGTTTAGTGTCTCCAAAGGCTAGTCATGACTACAGTTCCACACTGAGATCACACATGCAATCCATTTTATTATTTATGCATGCTCCATATACATTAGCCATAATTTTGCATAGGCAAAAATAAAAAATAATTTCAATAAACAATGAAAACAGGAATATCCAAATGACTGACAAAGCTGACTACCTTGCTTTGCTGGAGGTTGGACTGAGCTTCTTTACAGTTATGAGAGCTCTTATTTTATAGCTGGTTGGTAAAACTAGAGTGTGCTCAGTAGCATGTGCTTAGCAGCAAAGTCATGTAATGGGTGTTTTAAAATAAACTACTTATGCATGCAGGTGTACATGCAATTTGCATACAAAGGCTTCCTGTGTGTAGGTCAGAGGGCAACTTTGTGGAGTCAGTTCTCTTCATCTACTTTTATCTTTTATCTGGGTCCTGGGAATTACACCGAGGCTCCCGGCTTGCTTTACAAACACCATCACCCCACTGAGCCATCTTACTGGCCTGTGACACCTTATGTAATGGAGACCATAGAACACACAGGATTTACATTAGAGAAATCAGGGTGTGAGGTGGGCAAAGGTAAAAAGTCTTGAAATCTCAGGCACAAAGTCATTGTACTCTTGCCTAATCTCTGAGCCAGGACATGTAGACCTGTGTTATGAACAACTGTTAGGAGCAAAGGAAATAAGCCACCAGTGTGGGAGGTTTACCACATTATACAAGTGAATACAATGGACTCTTATTCGGCCTCAAAAAGGGAAGTTATTCCGACACACATATGACATGGATGGGCCTTAAAGATGCTGTAATTACCAGAGTATGCCCGATGTGAAGAAATAGATGCTGAGTGATGCCAGTGATGACAAGATGCCACTTGTATAAAGGCCCTAGAAGTCAGTTCACTATGACAGAAGGCAGACTTGCCTCCTAGAATGGGAGAAGGCAGAAATGTTAGTTATCCTTAGATAGGTACAGCATAGTACCTGTTACCATGTCCTGGGTACATCAGTATTAATGAACTTAATACTATGAACTACCCACTTAAAATGGTTAGGGTGGTAAAGTTTAGATTTACATTTTACTGCAATACGGAAAATATAATCTGTAGGGATTGAGTTTTGCAAGCAATGAGAAGATACTGTAGGCTTATGAATGGGAGGAGGTGAGCAGAATGAAGGGCTTGGAATGAAGCCGTTGTTTTTATTCAGCTGTGCAATTTGGTTGGCAACTGCATTGAAGCTTATCTTTGTTTCTAATGCAGAAGAAGATGAATCTTTGGCCCCTGTACTTTTAAGGTAATTTAGCATAAACAGCATCAGTAGGTGGAAATTTCTAATGGGAAGGGGATAGAGGGATTGAAAGTGGGAGGGCAGGAAAATGACATGTATCTTCTCTCTGAAAGACTTCTTGGCAGTGTAAGAGTCATTTTGATTTCTTTGTGTACTTCTAGAAAACACGGGCTGGATGAGACATGAGGCCTAATGTTGCAAGTTAGCAGCCTGGAATTAATGAAAAGTGTGAGACAAGACCCTCTGTCTTTAGAGTAGCTTTGTACACTGAATTGATGTAATGTTCCTTTTCATTCCCCAGGAAATATGTTCTCATTGCGTGCTCCAGGGAAATGATTAAAATACATCATTAGAATACTTCTCTTCCTTTCTTCTTCATTGGAAGATGCCACAAGTGTCCGACTTTTCAATTTGAACCAAATTTTTGCTGTTTTTTTTTTTTGTTGCTCTAATAGCTGTGCGTGGTTCATTGTCTTGTAGGATTTCACAGCCAGAAAATCAAAAAGGGGTGCACAAATCACCACATCGCATCTCCTTGTTTCAGAGATGCAGTTGGGGTCTAGGGAGTCGTCATTGAATCCTGTTAGAATTCATTGTTTGTCTGGTGATAAGAACAAATGGCATGGATAGGCAAGGTCATGAAACTCAAGGACAAAGAAATGTCCCACAGCCTGAGCAGAGAGAAAATCTGTGGGAGGCCACAGACAGGAAGGTGTTTCAGAGGAAGCGGTTTTGAGGGGGAAGGGGTGACCTAAGAATTAAGCCACAGCCTAGATCTGTGGGCACCTTACTTGACTTGTGAAGCCTTTGTGGTAGATCCAGGATAAGGTATAGATGAGCTTTTGAGTCTAGATGGTCCATGTAGCATCACTTGAGTTGAGTTTGGATATAACATCATCAGTTTTCATTTATGGTTTTTGGGCAAATTATTTACTTCACTAAACTTTGGTTTTGTTATTTGTGAAAGAGTAACAACATCTTGTGAGTGGAGCTGTTTGGAGAGTCAGGAAGGCAGGGTTGGTAACTGCCAGTGTCGGGAAAGAGAAGCTGTCACGGTGTCATGGGGTGCATGGTCTGAGAGCATCCCCACTGGAGGTCCTTTTGCCTCTTTTGTTCTCATGTTTTGCTCATGGTGTACTCTAGGCTCATGCATGAGAGAGCCTGTTTCCTAGTAGAGTGGTTTGTTTATGTGTGTCTGTCCCCGCCACGGCACCATTGCTCCTTTAGGTTACAGACCACGGTGGTCAAGCATGCAGCTCACACCCTGGGAATAGCTGTCCAGGGAGTGACTGAGTGAACCAATCAGAGAATGGCTTCATTAGACTTCTTCTGCATAAAGGAGGAATAAGACTTAGCAGGCAGAAACTGGTGACTCTGGATAGGTGATGTATGCAGGTAGTGGCAAGAGGCAGGGTAAAGATGGACGCTTTTCGTGAATGGAAAGCCGAGATGTGATTATTGGTTTTCTAACATTTCTTTATAAAATTCATTAGAAGATTCTTTGCTTGCTAAAAGACTTGCAGAGAGAACAGTCCTTTTGGATTATAATTTAATAATAGAAAGAAACTTAAAGGATTGCTAACTTTTGATCCAATAATTCTATGCTTGGAATTATTTACTAAAGAAATAATTGAAAATTGTAGAAAGAACTTTTTATAGACAGTTGTTCATGGTAATATTATGGAGAATAATAATAATAATAATAGAGGGCCAGCACGATGGCTTAGGAAGTAAAGGTGACTGTCACCAAGGATGACAACCTGAATTTGATTTCTGGAACCCATGTGGTAGAAGGAGAAAATGGGCTTCTAAAAGTTTTTCTCTGAGTGCCACGCAAGCACTAAATAAATGAATGTTAAAAAAATTGAACAACGAAGACAAGCACTTACCAAAGAGCACATGAGCCAGAATATTAAGATATGTTCACAAGCTGGAATACGATGCAGCCATTGAGACTAATGTTAACAAGGCTCATAGTATCAAGGACGATATAAATATATGTTAAGTTAGTAATCTGTGCAGACATATGATATTTGTTAAATTACAAGAATAACACGCATTTGACAGTGTTTTCTTTCAAAAGTATTAGGAATGGTGATTGCTCTTTTCAGTTTTCTGGATTTTCAATAAATACTACTTTTACCGTCGGGAAGTGAACCACCCCAAATAAGATCAGCATCCTCCATCCTTTTGGAGTTAGACAAGGCTGCAGTTGGGCATCACTCTCCGTATGCATTTCGGAAGAAAATGCCATAGCTCCAGGGGCACTCACTCCTAGTTCACCTGGTGTCTTCCTAGCAGCAGAAGAGGCTGGTGGGCACATGGCCAAGCTCTCCCGAGCAGACAGGCGGAAGCCGTGGGCACAGGGACAACCAGTCCTCCAGAGAGAAGGGGGCCAGATTTGGAGAACGGGCACAGAAAACAGAAACACTTGACAGGAAAGGGGAATGGGGGCACAGGAAGAAACAGACAGAAAGATTGTGTTGAGGGAATGTAATGAATTCCCCCAAATTTCTTTCGTTGCTCCAGGCCTCGTTGTGTTCTGGATAATAAACCGACAGTCACTTCACTGTTATTTATTTAGCGATTGCAGCATTAAACAGTAAATAAATTGGCCACTCTACCTGACTTTGTCTCTAGGAAGCATTTCTAATTCAAATTGGAAGCCAGACAGCATTTTCTTCCCACGAATTCCTGCCTCTTGGAGCCGCTGATCTCCCCTGGGACCTCAGCCTTGCGGCATGGACTGCGTGCGGTTGTTGCCTTCACACAAACAGCCCATGTTCCCGAGTGCAGGGCCCTCTGAAGTCTCTGCCAGGGAGGTGCGACTTATTTATACCATGAACTGAGGTTTGCTGAGACTGTTGACATCCATGCCACTGGCATCTGGCACTTGAAGGCATCACTTCTCAGAATCTCAGGTTCCTCGGGGTAGATGAAAGTGGTCAGGCCTGACTTAAGGGACATTATGAGTGACACACGTCCATCATTTCACACATACTTGGTGGTCCTCCACGTGGATCCTTATTCCACCCATTGACTTGTCTACCTTATGCCAACAATGATGCTAAATGATTTCCAGGGCTCCTGCCTGGTAATTTGGAGAGACAACTCCCATTATTTCCTCCGAATGCAATAAAGTTGTTTTGAGTAGATCCTGATAAGTAATTGCTTCCCTTAATGATACTCCAGTGGAATACAATATGGAAACCTCTGAAGGTTTTTATTCTCGAAACTAATTTTTAAGTACAAGTGCTTCCAATTAGGCCTGGCTCCGTGTGATTTGTAGCATACCAAAAAGACTAGGGGTTCTAAATATAGAAATCAAAACACTTTGTATCCTCTGAAAGCCAAGTCAGAAAACCTTACACAAAAGGAGAACAAGCTTAGATTATTCTCCAGTGCAACTATGCATCACATCGTAGGGAATACCTTCTCTCCAGCTAATAGGTATCTCAGGAAGGAGAAGGCTCAGTCTGTTAATGACTCATGCCTTGGGCTGGGGAGCAAGCTCAGTCAGCAAAGTGCCTGCCTTGTAAGCATGAGGACCTGAGCTCAACCCCCAAATCCACGGGGAGAAATGGGAACAATGGGGGCTGGAGAGATGGCTCAGTGGTTAAGAGCATTGCCTGCTCTCCCAAAGGTCCTGAGTTCAATTCCCAGCAACCACATGGTGGCTCACGACCATCTGAAATGAGATCTGATGCCCTCTTCTGGCCTGCAGGCAGACATACAGACAAAATATTGTATACATAATAAATAAATAAATATTAAAAAAAATGAGAACAATGGTGGCACAGGATTGTGATACTAATGCTGCAAAGACAGTCACAGAAGGTCCCTGGGGCACAGTGATCACCCAGCCTAGCCTACTTGTTAAGTTCCAGGCCAATGAAGGACTCTGTCTCCAAAAAGGGTGGATGATGCTTGAAGCAAAACACATGAGGTTGTTCTCTAGCCTACACCTAGATGCATATACACATGCATGCATACCTATACATAGGTGGTCTTGATACACACACACACACACACACACACACACACACACACACACACACACACACACACACACACACACACACCCTAGCTCCCCCCAGCACTTTTTCCTTAGAAAGCAGACCCAGTAATAAAAAAATATCCAAAATTATAGTTAGTAGTACTTGGATGGTGGGGTTCTTTGTCAAGATGGTGGCTCAAAATATTTTGTGCAACTGAGAAAAAGAGGCAAAAGCATGAGCTTTTTGCCACATGGGATCTCTGAAATTCTACCTGAATAGCACACTAGACTTTCCATGTGAGTTTTCTCCAGCATGTAGCAGCGTCCTAGGGCTGAGTCTGCTTCTGAGTATGCTCAGGGAAGGGCCTGTGCTGGGGAGGACCAGGACCCCATCACTCAGACTCTGTCACTGCAGAGCATCCTTAAGGCCTGAAGATTGAATCCTAAGGGTAATGGGGTTCACTGGACTGGTAGTATCTGAAGACTTCCCTGAATCGCTAAGTCTTTTTACCTGAAGAAGAAGAAGGAAAAAAAAAACTTAAAGAGATGGGAGATGGTGTTGAGGGATGAACTTGGTTGGTTTCACTTGAACAAATAAATCACCAGTTGCTATTTATCTCCAATCAGCAATAATCTCAGCATGCTCACCCGGGGTCAATCTGGACAAAGGCAGCTCACTGGGCCCCTCTCCACATTTGCCAGTCTGTAATAGCATCCTTATCGGAGGAAATCTCTCCATTGCTCCCTAACGTAAACTGTTTGCTGGGCGGCCAGGGTCAGCGGGGCCTGCTAAGCCCGCGACTGACCCAGGTGCCGTGTTTGAACTGCAGAGAGTTCAACAGAATTGAAGTGGCCAGGCCCAAGCGGTGGTGTTTCCAGGTGAGAGGCTGGGTCTGGCCTTTCCCTGAGCATGTGATTAACACCTGCATGCGCCAGTTCCTGGGCTGCATAGTCAAACAGCGAGCATAGCCAAAAAGGAACATTGCTTCCCCGCTGCTGCCTACAAAGAATCCAGCCATTTCAAACCAGTTCCCTTCATGCAAGGAAGAGAGTTTCCTATAGACTGCAGTGGGCTGTATAAGGAAAAAAAAATATGCCCCGGGATTACAAAATAAAACATACGAACGGCATCTGTGGCTAACACTTCTTTTGTGACATTGAGGACATGAAATAGCTTCTCTTGAGGGGAGAGGTGGGCTTAAGGGGTTAACTCTTTACCCACAAGACGAGCTGCCTGGGCAGAAAGGCCTGAGGAATTTCAAATGAGCAGTTTGGGCAGGAAAAAGTCCTTCTTGCCCACAGGGGTTAAACCCTGGAACGCATTGCAGAATCCCCCTTTCCCTTTGTTAATGGGAACTGACATTCCCTACAATCAAATGGGACAGAACTTAATCATATTCTCCATGACAGAAGAAATTAAGGTCTGTGGTAGAAGACATTATAATCTTGACAGAATTTTCATGCCTTCCAAAAGCCCAAATTACTCTGTTTACTAAAACCACATGTTGGCCGAGCTGTGTTTTAATGCTCTGATTGGGGGGCCTGTTAATTTCCACTTCGCGGGGGAGGGGCTGCTCGTGGTATCCCTGGCTTACTGTCATTTATCTTCCGATGTGCCTGAGCAGATAAGTGGCCCCATCCTCAACCCTTTGACTGGAAACTCCCCCGATGCCGGATGACTTCAGGCTTTGCCGGGGCCAAAGGCAGCAGTGAGCACTGAGTCATTTTGCTTGTCTCTAAGGCCCAGCATGCTTCTTCCTTCCCAAATGATCTGTTTGCGATCTAGTAACAGTAAGCTGCCAGGAATGTATTCAGTACCTGAGGTCCAATCTCCTTCTAAAAAAAAGAAAAAAATGCCTATTTAAAGTGACGGGATCTGACATTTCTCAAAATCTAACAGTAGACATGAAGTTACTTCATTTGGTACACCAAGTGACAACCTAAGTGTCCCAATGGTTATAACAGGAGCTTGGCCAAGTTGACACAGTGGCCAGTCAGGATGGATGCTGGTGTCGTAGGATGTTGGTGTCCACTGAACAGCGGACTCTCCGTGTGTGATTTTCTGTGGTGTGACAATACCCATGCAGGCCAATCTCAAGCTGTTGATGTGCTCTCAACTAGCTTGCAAAACTCCTACAAATTTAACAATTGGCTCTTGGGAAACCAATATGAGTCCACTTCAGGACAGCCCTGTCTGTAGTATGTTCTCTGCTCTTCTCCTTGCACACACATGCAGATCCACATACACCCAGTGACTCATAGGCACAGCCTGGCGGGGAATATGGAATTGGAAGTGTTACCAGGTGAACCGTCAGGGTGGACAAGAGAAAAGCTGGCATTTGGTGGTTTTCTGTCTCCCCATTGTAGTGAAGCCACAAACTCAAGCTTCATCTTCAAAATGAATTTCTCACCAAATTAAAAAAAAAAATAAACGTCCATTGAGGAGGAGAAAATAATTTTGTATCTTGGCCACCAGTAAAGCCAGCTTTGAAAGTTACCAATTTAAAAAAAAACATTTTCAGATTTGGTATGTGGGCAAAATGAGTGGAGGCTATAATCAGGAGACTCGGCATAAGAGCAAATGGATTTGAGCTGATTTTAACTTGGTGGGTAACAACGTCTCCAGCATTGTGGCTTGAATAATTCCTTGCAAGGCTCCTTGGGGGTAGCTATGTTCTAAAAATGGTTGATGCTTCTATTAGGTCAGTGTTCTCCATTAATTCATGATCTATTTTACAGGAAAAAACAAAACAAAACAAAAAAACCCAATTGCATACAGCCCGTGAAATTTTTGATTTGAGCCCCTTGGTCAGTGGCCGATTAATTCTCTTCCGTGGGCATGTCCAGAGTTGCGGCTTGCAAGCCAAGTCCTTACAAAGAATTCTAATAGGCATCCTGCTGGGTTGTTGTTGGTTCTTAAGTCACTTTTCATTTGAGTCAGAAATAGCAGTCAGCTGAAAGGCTGGTCTCTTTGGAAGTGGCCTTTGCAAAGCTAGACAATGTTAACCAACGTTGGTTGTCACCCACCACAACTACATCGTTACATTCCGTGTAATAGATACAACTCCTGATAGACATGGCCTGTCCATCCATAAACATGTCTACTGGTACCCCTCCCAGATCTGGAAAGATGGTACATTGTGATATTCTGTGAAGAAACTAGAGAAATCTGTGTACCATCTTTTTTTTGCCTTGATTTCTCTATAGACTGAAATTAGTTTCTGATTCTCAACTTGGGGAAGAAAAATAATACAGTAGCCCCTAGTGAAAAACCTGTCTTCAGTTATATTTAGCAAGGAAATGAGTCAAACCACTGAGAGACTGCCAGCTTCGTCATTATGGGACTATGCATTTTAATGGGACACGAGTTCGAAGGCCTTCTGCTTTGAGAGTTACGTCACACACATTTTATTTTTCCAAGGCTTGGAAACTAGGAAGGTTTTAAAAGCCAGGTGTTGAGTGACCTCTGCTTCTTTTCCCTTCATTTTAATCACTTGATCCTTCTTACACGCATCCTTGCGGATGAGGGTGTCGACACCACGGAGCAGTTAATTCTAAGGGCACCTCTATTTTGGAAGCTTTATATGATGACTTAGCAGGGAAGTGAGTTTCCTCTTCTTTGGCGCTCACTTAAGTAATTCAGGTTTACATAGAGAAGTCAGGCTTTACACTTTAAAGCTACCTCTCGCGTGGTTCAGCTGGAACTTCTGTAAGGAAATGGGAACCTGGATGTCTTTTGTAGCCTGCCAGGGTGATTTTTAGAAGGGTCAGAACAGCTTAGCATTTTGGAGGACTATGGGGGCAGGCTTGTTGGGGGCTGTTTCTGGCTCTTGACCTTGTTTGCACAAGTTCAAATCTTGGTAAAATAATAAATAGGCATTCAGCAGTTTATCATCATCTTCCCGCAGCCCACCAGTCTTTATTCCTTTCGCTTTAACCTTCAGTATTGGAGGGTCTGCATGCCACACCAAAAAGGGCTTTTTAAAAAAATTTATTATTATTTTATGTGGATGTGTGTTTTGCCTGAATTTGTGTCTGTGCGCCATGGTTGTGCAGTGCCTGAGGGGGTCAGCAGAGGGCGTTGGATCTCCTGGAATTGGAATTATAGATGGTTGTGAGCTGTGGTGGAGGAGCTGGGAATCGAGCCTAGGTCTTGTAGAGGAGCAGCCGGTGCTCTTAACCGCTCATCCATCTCTCCACCACCCCCACCCCCAGAAGTATTCTCATATAAACCTTTGGCACACATCCCCAGGAACTTCACTCCACTTTCTAGAAAAGAGACACCTGTTTCCTGGCTCAGGCCTCCAGACTTGTGTCTCTGTTTTTATAGAAGAATGCTGTTTTTGATTTGTTTTTTCAAAAGAAATTCATTACCTGGCAAAATGTTACCAAGTTCTTAATGCTTAATGTATTTGGGAAATGTCAAAGAGAGTGAAAAGCGAGCCTTCGTCTTAAATGCATTTCTTTATGATGAGAACAGGGAGTAGGAGGAGCAGATAAATCATGACTCGTATCGAATGCCGGGATTGTTTACTGTCCTCTGGAATTGGCCAGGGGCATGTAAGTCTGTCTGGGAGGATAGAATCTATGAGATGTAGAATGGATGCCATGGTGTTTATACTTTGTGAAGCAGTTGTGTTAAATGTTCTAGAAGGAAAAAGAGATGTAAACTTTTTTTCCTCTCTCCAGTTGATAAAAAGTGGAGGGTGGATAACCATCTTAGTAAACATTATCAAGCCCCAAGAAAACATCATGCTCCAGGAAGGGCGGGCTCATGGCAGTAGTTCATAGCAAATGCAAATGTTCTAGGGAAATCCACTGTTTAGAACTTACATTTATACAAGAAATGGAAAAGAAATCCTCTAGATTCCTTTAGGGAGCCTCCTCATGGTGAACCATTCCGGTCTATGCTAGTTACTCCGGTCATCTGATGCTGCTGTTTTTCTGGAGGCTTTGCCTTATATAAAGCAGGACACACCCAGGGCCAGAAGGCTTTTTGGAGAACAATTGTCTTTCTTTTTGCTGAGCCAGCATTTGTGGCAACAATCCTCAGAAAAGGGAAAAAGAAAAAGGGAAAGGATTACTGTGAAATCAACAGTAACCCCGTGGACAGAAACCTGCACTTTAGAGAAAAGCCATACATCCTTCTTAAAGTGCATCCAGTGCATTCTGCAAAAATTGGAACAGGAGGGAAGAACTTCTCCCAGACCCCAGCATCTGTGGTGAGTTATGAGCATCAATAACGTTAGCCGCAACTACAGATACAGCCGTTACTTGAGTGTGCTGAAAATACTTGGGGGAAATAGTGTCTGCACAATCCACCCCCAAAACTAATTGTGCTCTGTTCAAGGTACTCCCCCAATGCATTTATTATTATTTTTTAATTTCCTTAATTTCACGAAAATTTTCCTTGATCTTGCCTTGATCTTTGGTCCAAGGTAACAGAAAGCACCCAACTGGCGCAACCGCGAGCTTCACATATTAATGCCTGAGTTCATTCTTTCTTCTTGGTACTTCATTCTTCACAACGAATTCACTCTCTTCTCAGGAAACACGAAACTGTTTCTCACCTGAATGAGATTTTTTTCTTTATCTCTTCCCCATTTCTGCTTCCAATTGATCTTCCTGTCTCTCCCCACCCATTTTTCCTTTCTTTTGACTTATTGATTTATTTTAGTCTGTTCTCTATTCACAGAGTAGAGTCATTCCTGGAGATGATGTTTACTCGCTACCTTGTTTATAGGTTCTTTGGGCTTTCTTGGTTGGGCCCCTAATTTGGCATAGTCAGTAATGTGTTGTCATCAGACTGCAAGTTCTTGAGAGTAGATGTGGGGGTCCCCCCAAGGTACATGCCCTCATCTTCATTAGTGCTCACCTGATTGACAAAGACCCTTAGACAGCCCTGGAGACAGGGTGGGATGCAGCTTGATTTAGGCCACAGCCTAATATTGTTTTTCCTTGTGCTTTCAGTGCTTTTCACAATGCTGTGTGTGTGGTTTCCTGACACAGACTAGGCATGCTCGTGAAGCTGGCTAGCTAGGATTGGAGCAGTCTTCGAAAGTTATTACTTATTCTGAGCCAATCAGAGTAGAATTGTTGACTACCTTTCCAGACACACTTTAGATCATGATGTTGGTTCTTTTTTATTTTATTTTTACGTTTTCCCAGAATTTTATACATGGGTACTGCATTTACCTAATTTCTAACCCCCCTCAAGTCCTCCTATGTCTCCCCACTCCCTCTTAAATTAATGACCTCTTCTTTTTTAATTATTATTGTTTTACACAGAAACACAAGAGATACACACAGACGCACACATAGACACATACACAGAAAGATATGCACACACACACACACAGATACACACAGACACACAGACAGGCGCACACACACACACACACACACAGCTTGTTAAGTCCGTCTAATGCTGCTCTTATGTATATGTTTAGGGATGACCACTTGGGCATTGGATAGCCTATCAGGGTGCTCGACTCGAGAGAAGCGTGATTCTCCCTCTCTCAGCAGCCATTAATTGCTCATTCCTCAGGTTTCAAGAGTTTTAATTGGTTTCACAGAAGATTTGAAGCATCTCAGAAATATCTTGCATCCTCCCACTATGCTGAAGCTATGGAGACGAGAGGCACAGAGAGAAAGGATGTAAGAAAATGCCTGTGCTGGGCCAAGCTCCCCAAATCCTAGCAGCTCATCCACCCCCCCACAACGTGGTCTCCTGTCATTAGCTACTTGCATTTTTCTATTTACTGTACTTCATTTGACAAATCATTAAAAATAGATAGCACAACACTGTCCTCGGGACTAATCTTTGAGCGGCCCCATTATTTTTAGCTTCCCATGTGGAGAATTGGCTATTTATTCTGGCGCTTCAGTTCCTCTCGGTTAAGAAGGCTTTAATCACGACAGAAGTTCACCTTTTACCCTATGGTTCCCGACTAGCCCGCTTGGCTTTAATAGCCTCCTATGAGAGAAACCTTCCCAACAGCCTTTAGAGAGTCTAAATAAATTATGCCCACAGATTCCTTTTTTATCTGCTGTTTTTAGCACACAATTCCCCCCCCCCAAAAAAAACAGGCCAGAGTGCACGTTTGTCTCTGTAGGTGCTTTGAAATGCCTTTCTGTGGAGTTTCGCTGTCTTGAGGCTCAGTCAAGATGGATGGATGCTTGTCTGGCGCTGGGGCTGGGGCTGCAGAGGGCATCAGCAGCTTTGCTGAGAAAAACCCTGCCAAACAACGGATGCCCGGCTCTGAGACGACAGGGAGTCGGCTGGCTGCATCATTTTGGGGGTTGGCCCTTTTGGAGTTAGCTTTCTTCTCTCTCCTGTGCTCGTAATACCAGACCTCCCCAAACACCTCCTCATACGAAGCCTTTTGTTGGCGTTTTCTTTCATCTCTATTCCTCTTTCAGTCCACAAAGCCAATACGACTTCTTCTTCCATGAGGTCTTGTGGATATGCCTTTGGTTTTCGATTGTGAGCTGTAGCAGGTTTACTTTTGTGTGAGTTTCACTGCGAGTAGCTGTACTTTTTGCGTTAGGCAGACTTTTTAGAACTGTGGCAAATATATGAAACCTTTAGAGTAGACAAGATGCATTTGACTCATGGTTTCAGTGTGTGGTTGGTTGGCTTTGATGCTTTGGCCAGAACAGCATGACAAAGGAAGCAAGAGGATAGCCAGGAAGGGGGGGGAGAGAAGGAGGAGGAGGAGAAGGAGGAGGAGGAGGAGGAGGAGGAGGAGGAGGAGGAGGAGGAGAAAAGGGTTGGAGACAAAAGATGCTTGCAAGCATGCCCCCAGGGACTTACTTCCTCTAAGTAGACCTACCTTCTATTAGCCATTTGCCTATAAGTTCATCATCTGTTGATGAAGTCAGTACCCACATGGTCCAGTCATGTCAACATTTGAGACATTTAAGATATTACATATAACAGTAATAGACAGGGTTGAAGAGTCATAGTTGCATGCAGAATGTATGTGAGTGACCATGGGTAGGATGCTTATGCAAACTTTTTTTTTTAATGTGTGTGTGTGTTTATGCTTTTGTTTTTGCCCTACTGAGGATTGAACTTGGGGTCTGTGCATTCTGGGCCAGTACTGTACCACTGAGTTACATTCTTAACCCAGGCTGCACTTCCAGAGGCTCACCTTTCTTGCCTGGGTAATGGGGTTACTATTATGCATCCCCTAGAGGGACAATGAAGGCTAAGCCATAAAAATCTTGGAATGATTCTTACAGTTTGATATTACTTCACTTCTCATTCCTGAATCCAAATGAGGTAACTTTCCTTCTACCTGCACACAGGCAAAAATTAGCCACGGGTCCTGCTGGAAGGCTGTGGAAGTGCTCAGGATATTTGTAACTCTGACACTGTGCCGTGTTTGTGCTGAGTGCTCTGTCTTCTCAGATGACTACTGAAGATTAGTCACCATTTTTAGGACGTCAGTATTGATAACCAGAAGACAGGGAACATTGTGGAAGAAGGGGTAGAGAAAGGGGTGAGCCAGAGGGTGGGGAGGAGTGCTGAGAACTGATGCCTCCTGGCCATGACAGGCATAGTTATTTCTGGAACTCCCAGCAGTTCTGATTACCTGCACAAGATCTGTAGAGGGGCTCATGAATCCCTATCACAGTTTGAGAAGGTATTGCCAGTTGATGGCTTTTGGAGGAGGGGGTGTCAATATTCTGTGTGACTGAGGCCACTGGTAGCTTGTCCATGCTCCAGGGGATCACCTCATACTAATACACTTTTGGGCAGCACTAGTTGAACTCCGTGACTTTATAAAAACAAACAAAAGACCTGCAGATGAAAAGGAGAGACTATGGGAGGAAGATTGGAAGGAGTTTCAGGTAGATGCCTTTTATACATGTATCAAATTGTCAAAGAATAAAAGTATTCATTTAAAAATTAGTACCATTTTCAAAGTTCTTATAGCATGCAGGCACAGTTCATGTATGGTCTCAGTTATCTTTCAGAATAAGTCCTTGCTAACGATTTTCATTCCCATTTTGCAGGTGATGAAATGGAAGCTCACAGGGTCCAGAACAAGGTTATTGTGTGAACAAACAGCAAAGCCAGGAATGGGCTTAGGGTCTTGCTCCCACTGTGGGATTGCATTGGGGTCTTTGCCTTGAAAGATGCTATGATACTTAATATTGATTATTCACCCAGTATAATCTAGAATCAGCTAAGGAACAAGCCTCTGGTTATTTTGGTGTGGGAGTTTCTACATTGGGAAGATGCAGCCTTGATGTGAGGTGGTACCACTCCCAGGCAGGAGCCCTGGACTTAACGAGAAGCAGAAAGCAAGCTGAGAAACACTGATAACTCTCTGCTTCTTGATTGTGGATGTGATGTGACCAGCTGCCTCAAGCTTATGCCATCATGTCTTCCCTGAATGATGGATGTACCTTCAAACCGTGAGCCGAAATGAATCCTTCCTTCCTGAAGCTGTTCTTCAGACACATTTTGTTGCAGCAATTAGAAGAGTAATACAAATGCTGCCACAGGAACTGATATGGAGGGTTTGAAATACATTTTTATTAGTTCACTGAGAATTTCATACATGCATACAATGAATTCTGGTCATATTCGCCCCTACTCTTGCCCTACCCTTCCCCAGACCTACCCCACCCCTGCTCCGCCTGGGTCATGTCCCCGCCTCTACTCACTCTGACTCGTGTCTTCCTTTAAGTTTTGTAACCCCCAGGTCTATTTGTGCTGTCAGGGAAATCATGGGCATGGAGTGTCAGCTCCTGAACTGTGGTTTGATGTACATTGGACCACAGTGTTAAAGAAAATTGACTCTCCCTTTCCTAGAAGCCATCAACTGTTCACAGATATGCCGCTAGGGATAGGGACTCATGATGTCCTCCTCCTGGAATGTTGACTGGCTCCATCTTAGGAGGCAACCACAATGGCTGTGTGTTCATGAGGGCTGCATTCTGTCATGTCTGGAAGACACTTTCATTCCAATCTTCCCCAGTTTCTAGGTCTTAAAGTCTTTCTAACCCTTCTAATGTGACAGTCCCTGATCCTTGGTGAGAGGGAGTTTTTAAAAAAGCATCCTTGCATTAATGTTCGAGAAAGAGTTTGCATGTAATGGAGGCCAGCAGCAACAGCAGCAGCAGCAACAGCAGCAGCAGCAGCAACATCATCATCAGCAGCAGCAGGCCTCTTTATTTTTACTTCTGCAGGGGCATATGATAGCAGGTTATTAAAGAATAAAAACCATCCAATTAAATAACCATTGGGACTTTGTGCTGGCTGACATCAGAAGTTCTGGTTTAGAATCTTGACAAGATTCCCCTACTGATGCAGCAGCTGGTGAGACCTAGTTTGCTGCTTTGCCCACATATCGATTGTTCCCAGTACAGTTGTCCTTGTACAGTGAAGATGGAACCTGCTGTGGCAGACACATCTGGGCTTGACAAATACAGCATCACTTTGGCTGGTCCCTTTATCAGAAGTCATTGTGATCATCCAGGTAGACCAAGATGGATGGGAACATTAATGATCCCCAAAACCAATCTGGAATCCAACAGAAGGGACCAACTGAGCAGAACCCTCAGCCCCTGGAGGTAGGAATGAAAAAACCCTGGATTCAAAGGCTGCACATTTGCCTTGGTTGAGGTGGGCACTGGGTATGTGCTGACCTGAGGCACTTTATACAGACTGGAGCATTTGGGCAGGCACTGTCCTTTAAGGCTCTGTCCCAAATGGAAACCTGAGATCATCTTATGCCCATTGGGTTTGTTCTGGTCTAACTAAGGTAAGAGTTTCCCAGCTCCGGCATATTGACATTTGGGACAGGCGATTCCTTTTGAGCAAGTCTGTGCATTGCACTATCAGATTTTTACCAGAATTCCTGGTTCTACCTATGCTTTGCCAATAGCATTTCCTAGCCTGGCAGCTATAATGTTGTCAGATGTTGTTGAATATTCCCTGGGAAAAGAACAAAGTTGGCCCTGATGGGGAAATGCTCTATGGGCAGTGGCTGGTGACCGGTCTTTTTAATCTGTCTGGTCAGAGCTAGCCAGGAAGACTTGGTTTAGTGACATATTTGGTGTCCCCAGTATACTTGTCAATCAGCAGCTAGCATGGGTAGTTTGTAAGCAGAAATTTATTCCTCATAGTTAGAAAAGCTGGGAAGTCCAAGATGGAGGTACTAGTGAGCTTAGTGTCTGTAAGGACTTCTTGCTTCTGTGTGGAACTCTAGAATCATCCTCAAGCGACAGAGGATGAAAAGGCCCCAAAGACGTAAGCTAGTTTACTCTGGCCTTCATGCAGGTCATTCTTGCATTGATGAAAGCAGCCCACAACTGTCTGTAACTGCATTTCTAGAAGATTTAAAGCCTTCTTCTGGCCTCTGTGGAAACTGCATGCACGTGGTGCACAGACAGCAGGCAGGCCGAGCACCCACACATGTGAAGAAAACATGAGATCTCAGTCTTTTTACAGGCATTTTCACATGCTATTTGTTTTCCTTGTAAAAGTCTTTCTTTCAAAATGTTAATCTGTTGAAGCTTTTCTACACTCTTAAAACCCATTAGGAGCTGAAAACTTATAATTTACTATGTGAATCTATATTTTATTATCCATTTCCTTCTTACAGAAATTTATGTTGTTACCCATTTTTTTTTTTTTTTGCTTCTGCAAACAGTCTTGCAATGAGCAATCTTGTAACTTCCCTGGGAATTTCTCTGGTGTGTGTAGCAAACAATGAAACTGGCAGTTCAACCAGCATAGACATCTGAAATTTCACTAGGTAATGAAAGTTTAAATATTAATATTTAATATTGATATTAAATAAAATATAAGCATATTACAAGGGAATATAAATGTTCTCTACAATTGCTTATATTCCCAAGTTATATTCCCACTAGCAGGGATTAAAATTGCTACTGCTGTACGTTCTCAGGTGGATTGGAGTATAAAGCTCCTTTCTCTTGTTTGGCTTTTGATCAATAGGAGGTAGGCGTTCCCTGGACTGGGTGGAGCTTTCAAAGAATTGCTGTTTTAGGCTTAGTGTGTGTGTGTGTGTGTGTGTGTGTGTGTGGTGTGCCTCTCTCTCTCTCTCTCTCTCTGTGTGTGTGTGTTTTGTTTCTCCATGTGTGTTTGTCTGTCTGAATGTCTGTCTATATGTGTGTGCGTGCATGTGTGTATGTGTATCTCGCTGGTCTGTGCACTTTGGAGAGCTCTCTGTCATAGAAAGAGCAAGCTTTTCAACTTGGAAGATTGTGACTGGCCTCCAGCTGGCTGCAGTGTGGAGCATTTCAAGTGGCAGAGAGGGCTAAGGAAAGGAGGAAGAAGAGACTCCCTCCTCTCCCCCCCCCCCCCGTTCTGAGTTCTGAGCAAGTGCCCTGCTCTGACTGCAACATGGCAAATATCTCCTTCATGGTTCCATTGACTCCTCACTCCCTTTGATGTCTCCTTTTGAGCTGGGCCTCTCTCTCACACATAATCAAGTTTTTCTTCTCTTTCCTCCACTGTTCTATTTTCCAGTGTGGAGACTGATGCAAATACATTATTTAGTCTCCCTGCACTAGCCTTATCCTCCCAAACATCTCCTCGGTGCCTGGCTCGTCTCTCCAACTCACTGATCCCTTTGCAGCCGTCTTATTTCTGATGCACTTAAAGAATTTAATATTATTTGTTGTGTTATCATTGGCTGTTTGTTTTCAAACACCATTTTTAATCCCTTCTAATCTATACTTTACATCTCACCTGCTAAAGTTGATTTTTCTGTAAGCCTCATGTGGGAATAGATTTCAATGTTTTGAAAAATCCTTTTTCTTTGGTCTCAATAAACTTCTGAATCTTGATGCTTTTTTTTTTTGGACCATGTTTTTAATTTCTTGCTGATTATAGGTTGAAAATTTGGAAACTCTCTCTTTCAGGGCATTTTCCAAGACAGAATTGTAGGAAGGCTAGTATACACTGCTCAACTGCAGATGACTAAGAGAACAAATGAACGTACATTTCTTGATGTTTTACTATACCATTGCCCTTTGTGCTACTTACTGGTAAAGTCCTAGTGACAGTAGAGAAAACTGTTGGGATAATGGGTCACTGAAGTGGCCATCTTCCTTCCTTTGATAAGTCAATGAGATTCTCTTCTTTGGGGGGATGTGTGAAGTCATAGTTGAGCCAAGAGAATAACAAAATATCAGCATAGGTTTTCTGATAAACAAGTCAGAATGCCTTTTCTTATCATCCTTGTTGATTCTTTCTTCTGCTGAGCCGCCATCCATCCTTGGGTAGCTCCATCTTTTGTCCAGCTGGGCAACCTCATTTAACAGGTTAGATGATGCACACTTCAGAGGAGCTGGGTGACCTCGTACAATAGCTTGTGCACTTCAGACTCACGGATATTGTACTGCAAGGCACTGAAGCATTGCCAAACTCATAGAGTGTCTATTACTCATATTGTGTAGGGTCTGTTCTTCATATAGTATAGTATTTATTATTTGAGAAAAACAAACAAAAATCTAGAGACACTTTGTTTTTACTTAATATAGTTCTTTAAAACTAGTTCTTTGAGAATTTCATAAATACATTTTGATCATATTCTTCCTCCAGTTCCAATTCAGAATTCTACTTGGTTATTTTTAAATAATTTTTAGTGTTTATTTTTTCTTGTGTTAGATCCTTTGGAGTCATTTTTTGCATGTTTATTTTCTTTTCTAAATGTTTTTATTAGCATATGTTGATTATATATAGCAATGTGTTTGTTAGGACATTTTCATATATGTACATATGTATTTTGATAATATTCATCTCTGGCTGGATTGTCCACTATATCACTCTCCAAAAAAGGGATTCAAGGGCTTCTGCTGTCCAAGACCCAGAACTTTTGATTTTCCTGCCTCTCTTTTTTGATAACTGGAACTCCTGACATGTGCCACAGTGCCCAGCAACAAATGTTTCTTTTTCTTCTTTGGGCAATAGCTCTAATAATTTCTCTGAATCAAATCTGCTATCTTTTTATATTTTTCTCAATCCTGAACTATTTCCCCAGGTTTAACAGTGTTTTAAGTATTTTAAATTATATTCCAGACATTGAGAATTTTATGTTGTGGGGATTCAGGCTATTCATTTTAGTAGGCAATGAATTTGGCTGAACTCAAAACAGAAGTCCATCTTTTGGGTGGCAGCTGAAATCTCAGTTCCGTTGTTTCCTACTTAGCTGATCGAAAGCACCAAGATGTTGTGGTACAGGGTCCCCAGGGCTTTGCTACCTTTAGATTCTCCAGTCCTGAAGAATAGCTTCTTCTGTTAGGTCAGCTACAGCCATAAAAATGGGAAACACCCATGACAATATCTTTTATCCAGTATTGATTTCTTTGGGGACTCTGCCTGCTTTGATTTACTTTCTAGAGTTTTCATGTAGTTGTTTGTGTTATTTTGTCCAGAGTTTCTAGTTGTTAGCCTCAGGTCAGTCAACTTAATAGGGGTGTTTTCAGTTACCCTGGATGAAGTCTCGGTCCTGTGTTTTAAAACACCAGGTCTACATGCATGCATAGGACAATTTTATAAAGATTTATTTAGTTTTGTTTCACGTGTATGAGTGTTTTGACTGCATGCATGTAAGTGTACCACGTATGTACAGGGATCAAGAGAAAAAGATATTGGATCCCTTAGAATTAGAGCTACAAATCGTTGTGGGCTGACATGTGGATGCTGGAAACCAAACCTGGTGCCCTGGAAGAACAGTCACTACTTCTAATTGTGGTGTCATCTCTCTAACCCATATGCCAGTTTGGACTCCAGTCTTGAGCACTCTTTTAAGTGCCCAGCATATGTGGTCAAGGGCCTAGTTTTCATCTCCATTTGCATATGTAGCAGGCATCTTAAACATAATATAGCTAACATGTTTATTTTAATTTATCTATGATAAAAGTCCTTCCTTACCTCCATTCATTAAGAGGAATGCCGTCTTCCTCGATGACGAGCTAGGTCTTGAGAAAAGGTTCCATGTAGGCAAAACACCCAGGGTTTTGTGCATTCGAGGCCAGAGTTCTTCAAACAGAGTCATTTCCTCAGTTCCAGTCAGGCTGGAATGGCTATTTCTCACTAGTCCTTGACCTACCAAGGGATCCTGTTGGATTTCCATGTACCACATCCTTGGAATTAATTGACTTTGAAACTGGAGAGATGGCTCAGAGGTTAAAAGCACTGGCTGCTCTTCTGGGGAAACTGGGCTCTATTTTGAACACCTGCATGACAGCCCATAACCATCTGTAACTCCAGTTTCAGGGGACCAATGCCCTCTTCTGGCCTCTGTAGGTACCAGGCACACAGTTGCATACAGCTTTACATGCAGGCAAAACACCCATGCATATAAAATAAAAGTTTAATATAAAAACAAAGAATTAGCTGACTTATCTTTGTCTCTAATATTATCCCTGGCCGCTGTTTCCCTCTCTCCTCAACAAATGCAAAGCTCTTAACCTTGGTCTTCTGTGTATCTACCCCACATCCCTTTCAAACTATTTATATTGTACCATACCCAGGGTGTTCTTCAAATGTAAATCACAGTATGTGATTCTCTGGGTAGAAGTCTTTGAATGATTTTTATTTATTATATAAATTTGAAGTTCTGTACCATTGTCCATATAGCCCACTGATTTCTGTCTGCCTCGCCAACTTTTCTTTTGCCATTTTCTCACGGCACTGTCCCTTTCCTACTTCTGAAGCAGCTCTCCGTGCTTCTCATGCCTGGGAATTCTGCACATACCATCCTTTTGACCTGGAGTTTTCTCCCAAGCCCCTTTGTATGGATGCCTTCTTATCTTCCTGCTTCATTTCAAATACTATCCTCTTTAAATGACCTTTTCTAATCAGTCTGCAGATTGCTCTGTCTCATCACCTTGTTTATTTCCCTCCTGGTGTGTGTCATATTTGTAATTATTTTGCTTATTTATTGGTTTGTCATCTTCCCTTCCAAATCTGGAGCCCGAGCACCATGAATACAGAATCTGATTCTGTCTGGGTCGTGCTTCTTCAGTGCTGGTGTGGCATCTCTCAGGTGGAAAATACCCAGATATAGCCATTGAATGAATGACTGAAAGGCAGCAGGAATGCTGAGCTATCACCTTTCTTTGATATATTACCCTCTTAACTCATCTAAGCCATCTCTCTTCTGACACATTATGCTGGGAGGTTTTGGTTTTCTTTGGACTGTGATCTGCTCTATTGATACTAATCCCCTCTGAGATTTTCCCACTCATGTGGTAATTAATGGTGTTCGGTAAGGCTTCTCTCTTTTTGGGGTACTCTTTCCTACATGTGATATAAGGAAATGAATGATAATTAGAACTTGACAATATTGTAAGCATTAGGTAAACTGCTCTCTTTTATTTCAAATACAGTCCTGTGCTGAACTTCAAGTGGATCTATTGATAGCAAGGTGGTAGACCCGCTGCCCAGCCAACTGCACACTTGACCCTCTGAGGCTTGCACTTGGGTTCTGAAGTCTTCAGAATACAACCAAGGAATTGTGATTTTTTTTAAGCCCAAGCAGTCTCTGATTTTATAATATGATCAGTTTTTATATGGTGAGCCACAGGTAATAAAATCCTGTACTTTTCTCTATGGTAAAAATATAATTAGCATTTATGTGCCGTATATACAAAATTATTTAATCTTGTTATACAAATTAAGGCAAGAAAATATGACTTTTAGCCCCAAAAAGTAAATACAAGTTTATACACTATAAATGTACCTCCAAAAAGAATGCTCTTCGCAGAATGTTTTTAAATCTTTTGAGGGCATCGTTTTGCCCTCTATTAGTTGGACAAAACAGGAACTTGGGTATTATAGGCCTAGAGCAAAGGTCTCTGTTCCTTCCTACTCTGCAAATACCAGGCATGGAATATCACACTATAGTACTGTCTTGGGTATTCATTAAAGAAGGAGAGCAGGTTAGTGGGAATAACCATGGCAACACAGAAGGATGGCTTATGTTTCAGTTGGGATGGAGGTTGCCATTAATTAATAGCTCAAACATATTTCATCTTTGGAATCAGGTCCTCTGCAGAGACTCCATCGAAATTTCCTTTTCTTTATGTGTGCCTATGTTACTAAGAGAATATGCTTTTGTACAATGCCTAATAGCCTTTGTGTCTTTTAGGTGCGTTACACAAACTCAGCTCTCCTGGTTCTTTTGAACCACGTCCAATAGCAAAATAGGATGGTGTTCGTCTTCTGTTTTGCCTGGTGTAACTTTGGGAAGCATCTTGAACCCAAGGAGGGTACATTAGTCATTTGTCTCATAGCTCTGAAAAATACTGGAGAAAAACATGTTAAGGCAGGAAAGATTTATTTTGGCTCATGGTTTCGGGGGTATCATCTGTCATGGTAGCGAAGGGTTGTCACGAGTGTGTGCACAGGTCCCCTCATTTTCTTACATCACAGCCACAGACAGAAAGCAAAGAGCTACACTGGAACTGGAGACTCAGAACTTTACAACACCCATTCCTATGAGCGTGTCACCTACACTTCATGTTTCAAATTTTCTATAACACTAGACCAGAGGCACCAGCTGGGGACCAAGTGTCGAAATGCATGAGGCTATAGGGAGGGCATTTCAGATGGTCTCAAATTCCTTGACGCTGCAATTAAACACAAATTTAGAAGAGCATTTTCCACTCTGCAAAAGTAGTCTATGTGTATTTAGAAGACTGAACAGCAGTAGGAGTTTCATTCCAAAGGTCTACTGGGGTGGCTGCCTCAAGTGTCTTTCTGGATTTTTCTGGTCTAGTTCTCCTTCCTTTCTTAATGACATTCTCTCCATAGTGTTTCTCAAGACTCGCAGAGATCTCCATATATCTTTCTTCCCAAAGTTTTCATTCCTTGAAAGAATATTTTCTATCATATTTATCACTAGCTCAATCATCTCCAACTCTTCAAAGGGTGTGCTTGCCATTGAATTACAGCTGGAGTTCAGAAAACCTTTCCCTATGCTAGCTTTATGTGCATAGCCATGCTGGTGATTATCTGTGGGAGGCGTTGGAAGGGGAAATGACCCAGAATAACAGTGAACGATCTACCTTGATACAGGGCGTTCGAGTAAATCTCATACTCATTGAGGTACCGTTAGGATATTAGTTGATTTTATTATTTTTATCTGGCTGATTTAAGATACCTTTTTCTCTCCAGAGCTCTGCAGCTTTCTCATAAGGCTTGGATAAACTCATACTTCTTGCCTGAATGGAGGTAATGCTCACATTTTTGAAAACTATTCTGTTTTGTACCTTCAATCCCATAATGGCAGTATATTTACTGCCAAAGATGATATTGCATTTGAAATGCAGGTAAGTAAGAACTGCACATTTTGAAAAGCTCTTGGGTTTCTGGATCTTATGTGACTATGATTCCTCACCTGGTTTCTTCAATCATTGCTTTGCAGAATTCTAAATCAATAATTGACAAATCATGACCAAATCAGTCCGAATCTGCTCATGCTTATTTTTGTTGATAAAGTTAGATTGTCATACTTCCATGTTCATGTTTTAATATATTGATTGCTTTTGACTCTAAGGATAGTATACAGTGTAGAGTAGTTCCTGTAGTGCTTAAAATATTTATAGACAAGCCCTTTATTATCAAATTTGCTAGCCTGTGACCTAGACATTTACTCAAAACTTGCAGATAAAAAGATTAGTGAACTCAGTGTTCTTGGCATAAGTCAACAACTCAGTCAGCAACTCAGTGAAGAGCCCATCTTTATCCACTTCTCAATCTGCTTCTAATGGTTGTGTTCTTTTAACTTACAGGCTCTCACTATTCTCAACATGCCCTACTTTTGGTGCCATTCAGATTTCTCCCATAGAATGAGGACAGATCTTTGCTCTTATTGGCTTATCTCCTGTAGGCTATGTTCAGTTGTGCACATCAGGCAGCCAAGTCCTCTGTCAACTCTATACACCTGTTGCATCGTGATATGTTTTGGATGTGATGATCCAATAATGATAATGATCAACATCTTTTCAGCAATATCAGACATCTTGCTAGGCATGTAACATGTAGCATCTTATTATTCTGTTGCAATCAAGACATTATACTTACAACTGAAAAGTACATACTAAGTAGTTAATATGTGTTCCTGTCATAGAGATAGTGAATAGTAAAGGTTAAATTAGAATCCAGCAGTATTTCACTCTAAGGTCATGTTATTTTATACCATTCTCATTCCAAGTGATTATTTGTGTATCTGTCTATGTAACTATATATCTATTACCCATCTATTGCCTATCTATCTATCTATCTATCTATCTATCTATCTATCTATCTATCATCTATCTATCTACCTATCATCTGTCATCTACTTTTTGGTTAGGGGATAGTCACCAAGGTGGTAAACAGGAGAGTTACCCTTTTATATGTATATATGTATGTACGTGTATATTATATATGCATGTAGAGTGTATTTACATATGTATACACCCCCCACACCTTATCAGAATATCCTCAAAAGCTATTCTTGTGCATATTGTCTCATGTAGTTGATGTCAATACTTACAACTTATTTGGATGTAAGTTTCAACTGGATAGGGAGTTTGACTTAGGCTCAGCCAAGACCTTAATGCTGGGTTCAGTGCTTGACATTCAATAGGTACATAGTACTTTTTCTTAAGTAAACGGGATGGCTTTTCAACCCTTTCTAATCTTTCTTAAGAACTAACGACTCATGACACTTTTTGTTAGCTCTTTCCTTTTCTTTGAACTCACTTCATAACATGCATGTATTTCTTATAATAAAGAGGACTACATGTTCCCATTTTCCAAGGATAGTTAAAGCTTGTTTTTGTTCATTTAGGATGATTATTAGAAAGACTCATTTTTTTTTTGTCTTCAGGAATGTCCTGGTTGGTTAGGTGAATGAATTAGGTAATCACACACAAAAACGTTGCTGAGCAGAGAAGAGTTGAATTTGGGGGACTGGCGGAGATAGTTAAAAATACAGTTTCTGGAGCTGGATCATTGGGCTTGAATGACTGCACAGTCAAACACCTGCTGTGTATCTTAGGCTGGTAAGTTAACTTTCTTGTGATTCCATTCTGTCTTGGAGGCAAGACAAAGATTTACCTTCCAGGACTGCTAATGAAATTAAGTCAGAGAAGGGTGCATCATACACTCAGCCATCCCTGTGTCACCAGAAGAACTGTCAGGGACAGTTACTGGGTAGTTATTAGTATCCCATCCCAGTATCCTAACTCTAATAACATGTACAACTTATCAAATCATACAAAGCACTGAGGCCTTTGTTAGAAATAGCTATCCTTACGTGATTCCTAAAATCCATATCAAGTTCACAAATCCCCCCTTTCCAATGATGTCCCCTCGGGACACAAGCCCATGAGCCACAGGAACTTAGGGGGCCAAAATAGTCCTTGTACAGAGGGAACAGTTTCCTCCAAGTCCCCACAGGCCTTCTGAATTGTGAGCTTGTCCTTTGGTTGACCAAGTCTTCAAGAGCAGAAGCCTGTGTTTTCAGTCTCTGGACAGTTGAAGAGAATCTGGGTGGGGTTTGCCCCGGAAGGTCTGCTCCTAAACTAGGAGACTATTATTCGCTGTGTATATTTCTTATCAAGACCACCCCCCCGGCAGAAAAATGTCCCTTGGACAGCACCCCCTTCCTGGCATTGCATTTGTTTCTTAAGTGAGAACATTTGAGCAATGCAGAGGTTAGTTAAACTGGACATACAGACTTAACTTTAAAAGGCACCATGAGGGAGAGACCATCTCAGCATTCCCTGTCCTGAACAGCAACGTTTACTAGACCCTATGATGTACTCGACTCCAAAACATTCATATGGGAAAAAAAATTGAAGAATTGTGATTAAAATTGATTTTTTTCCCGTTGGGAAGTTGGAATCAAAAATGGTTACCTGCTCATTTATGAAACAGATTTATTCTGTTGACATGGAGGCTTGTTTGAAATGTAATTGAATTTCTGTTACCTAATGGAAGGTGACAGTTAACAGTATTTATTTTCCATTTGTGTCTCAGCAGATAACATAACACAATTTTGATTTGTAGTTAGCTTTGGAATCTGAGATTGTTCTATCTCTGTAATTGAAAAGATGAGAGTGTGATGGCCCCAATACAATCCTTGTTTTGTTTTCTTTTGTTTCCATACAACTGGCAAAGGTAGCTTTAATACAGTGAACAGACTCTCTCGTGCCATTAATGGCTGTGCTCAGATCTGCTGCGAATGTCCTGCCTTTCTGATTAGGCTCCGACACATCTTTCTATGCTGATAATCTCTCCATTTAGATTCACAGCTTCCCCCCCCCCTTCCTCTGCAGCTAATTTCTGTAAATAACCTCAGCTCTGGTTTCTGCCCCTCCATCTAGTTCAAAAATAACTTTGGTCTTAGAAATAAAGTGAATATTCCAAATAGGGTTTTAACTGAGTCTGTGGAGTTGTCACTTCTGGGTGCCTTGTGAATGACAGAAGGAAGTTGAGGAAGGGTGACTTTGGAAGGTGGCTGAAGTTCCATCGGGTCTGGGTTTTCATCACAGGGGGAAGGGAGCTTCCTTTTGCTTCACGTTATAGTTTTTCTTTATCAACATGCCTCTCACTTGCCTAAACAAGACTATAATGACTTCTAGCATAGGCTGACATTGGGAAAGAATGTTAAGGTGGCTGGTTTATCACTCGAAGATGCTGGGATCCGATCGTGAGCATGTCTCCCTGGGTAGAGGCTCATTTGTCTACCTTTAGGTTCATTCTGTGGATACTTTGCTTTCTCAGAAAGCCCTTTGGATGGATAATTCCTGATGGCCATTTGAGGAACAGCCATATGTGTGTGACAAATGGCAGGAGTGGAGGTTTCATGGCCACTGGACTTGATTATGGAATGCCCTGCCTGGCCCCCTGACTCACTAAGTGACCATGGGAAGCGCACTCCATCCACCTGCTGTAAATGAGGGCCTGGAAGGCCTTCCACAGTGGTTGGATGAAAGGTTCTGAGTGAAGCTATGGTGTTTTGATTCAATAAAACTAGCCCTCTGCCTCAGGGCCTCCTCCATCAAACACTCTGTCAAAGTGCCCCGGTGGAAGACAAGTGGTTGCAGTGGCCTGGAGGGCAGGGGCAGGGAGGAGAGAAGGCAGATGGTTCCATTCATAATCACAGCCTGCAAGGGGACAGGGGACATTTCTGTGTCCACTAATTTCAACATTGTCCATCAGTCTTTGTGGGCAGCGCCGATCTCTGGAAATAAGCATTACAGCAGGGACAGAAATCAGAATGGTTTCAACTTTTCTTTTTTTGTAGGTGGTGTTTTATAAAGAATCATGCAGCCATGAATTCAAGCCTTTTATAGGACATCAGATAGCATAACCATCAATTATTATTCTGTCATCAAACCATTTCCTTGTTCACGCTGAAAAATGAAGCAAGAAGGAAGATAGATTTCTGGAGGTGGCTTGAATCTAGAGTAGGAGGGGGCACAGAGAAGGCAGTATCTGTCTCGCCAGGATGACTTGGAGGAAGTGAAATGCTAAGCTTTGCCAGAAATGGTTGCTAATAATCACCCCTCCAGGGTGGTGTAGGTAAGGGGAAAGAAACAACCGTTCCTGATGTGGACCAGCGCTCTCCCCAGCGTGAGTCTGCACAACAGTGGCCCCTTTAAGAGGCAGTTATGAATTCCTATTGTCTCCTAGGTTAAGGGCAGAGGTAATAGGAAGTTCCCAGCCAGGACTTTGAATCTTAGGGAGTCACTGGTTATAAGTAAGAAACTTGAGCCCTTTGCTTTAAAACCCCCCCACACACTTTTTGACTGTTGGCTGTATGATGTGGGGGATACATTTGAAATGCTGACTCTAAAGAATTTCCTTTGGTGGCTTTAGCAAGCTGACTAAGGTCTTGATTAACTGGTCTTGGTATTCACTAAACACCCCCCAGGCTACTTAAGGATCTGCTGACTCAGTTTCTCTGTCAATAAATGAACGTAGGTAATTTTACCTACCCCATAGGGCAATTTGCAATTTGCTACAAATTTCCGAGATGTTAGATTGAAATCTCTACTGATGTGATTATTTACATAGCAGCTCGAGTTCAGAGCTCATCAACATGGATCTCATTAACCTTGGGCTGGAGTGGTTTCGCCAGACATAATCCTTCCAATTCACGGCACCTAAAAGATTCTGTGCTTTTAAAGATGTCTTATAGGAAGGCAAAACCAGAATTGTGTTCATTTATTCACTGGTAACAGGCTTGTAAATGACTATTTTTGTCTTACTGTGAGATCGCTTAAACATACCCAACTAGGTAACAAATATATTTTGGCTTAAAATAAGTTTAGAATTTTTGTGTATACATGTTTGCGTATGTATTCATGTGTTTGCGTGTGTGTACACATGTGTGGAGGCCAGAGAACAATGTCGTGTGTCTTCTTCAATTGCTTTCTCCCTTATTTTTTGAGGCAAGGTTTCTCATTGAACCCGAAGCTCACCAATTGAGAAGGCTGACTGGACAGTGAGCTTCCAAATTCCTTCTGTGTCTGCTGTCTTTGGAGCTAGAATGACAAGCGCATGTCACCATACCCAGCCTAGACCTGACACCACAGGCACATGTCACCATACCCAGCCTAGAGCTGGGACCACAGGCGCGTGTCACCATACCCAGCCTAGAGCTGGAACCACAGGCGCGTGTCGCCATACCCAGCCTAGACCTGAGACCACAGGCACGTGTCACCATACTCAGCCTAGAGCTGGGACCACAGGCACGTGTCGCCATACCCAGCCTAGAGCTGGAACCACAGGCGCGTGTCACCATACCCAGCCTAGAGCTGGGACCACAGGCGCGTGTCGCCATACCCAGCCTAGACCTGAGACCACAGGCACATGTCACCATACCCAGCCTAGAGCTGGGACCACAGGCGCGTGTCGCCATACCCAGCCTAGAGCTGGAACCACAGGCGCGTGTCGCCATACCCAGCCTAGAGCTGGGACCACAGGCGCGTGTCACCATACCCAGCCTAGAGCTGGAACCACAGGCGCGTGTCGCCATACCCAGCCTAGACCTGAGACCACAGGCACGTGTCACCATACCCAGCCTAGAGCTGGGACCACAGGCGCGTGTCGCCATACCCAGCCTAGAGCTGGGACCACAGGCGCGTGTCACCATACCCAGCCTAGAGCTGGAACCACAGGCGCGTGTCGCCATACCCAGCCTAGACCTGAGACCACAGGCACGTGTCACCATACCCAGCCTAGAGCTGGGACCACAGGCACGTGTCGCCATACCCAGCCTAGAGCTGGAACCACAGGCGCGTGTCACCATACCCAGCCTAGAGCTGGGACCACAGGCGCGTGTCGCCATACCCAGCCTAGACCTGAGACCACAGGCACATGTCGCCATACCCAGCCTAGAGCTGGAACCACAGGCGCGTGTCGCCATACCCAGCCTAGAGCTGGGACCACAGGCGCATTTGCCATACCTAGCCTAGAGCTGAAACCACAGGAGTGTGTCGCCATACCCAGCCTAGAGCTGGGCCACAGGCGTGTGTCGCCGTACCCAGCCCAGAGCTGGAACCACAGGCGCGTGTCACCAATACCCAGACTTTCTCTTAGGTTCCAGAGCTCTGAACTCAGGGCCTCATGCTCGCATGGCAAGCACTTTAGTGACCCAGCCATTTCTCCATCACCAGGATTTAGAGACCTTTTTTAATGACAGGTGGAAATAAGCTGGGTAATCTTGGTAATGCAGTTGCCTCAAGTTTATTAGGACCCAAGTCACTTCTCTCTCTCTCTTCTCTCTCATCTGGAGTGTGCCATCTTTTATTATCAAGATAAAACATAACTGCAAAATTCCCAGCTGTTATTTTCAGGAAAGAAAGAGAGAGAGAGAGAGAGAGAGAGAGAGAGAGAGAGAGAGAGAGAGAGAGAGAGGGAGAGAGAGGAGAGAGAGAACAAGAGGTATTTCCAATTTTCTGTCATTTTTTTAAAAGTAGTTTCTTGGTCATCTCTATTACCCCTGGTTGCATTTCATTGGTTGAGTACCTTTCCACAAACAGCTGCAAGAGAAGCTGGGAAATGTAGGCTGAGCTGGGTGCCTTGTGCTCCAAATGAAACTGTAACTTTATTACTAAGGAGAAGGAGGGAGTGAATCCGAGCTAGGTTTAGCTAATTGACATTAGGTAGTCAGTGTCTGTAATATATAATCTGACGGATTCATTTGACTAGATTATTGCAGGTGTCCGTTTACTGCCAGAAATCAAATGTAAATAAGTTTATTTAACTGGAAAATGATATTATCCACTTATAGTTATGTATGTAGGTGTCTATAAATACTCATTTTTACACAGTCATGTACTTTGATACATGCTTATGCAGTGCCTCATCGTAGAGGCACATATGCATGCCAAGTATTTCTCTGTCATGTACGTTTTTAACTTTGGCAAAATGCTACAGTTTGAAAAGATCGCACTGCTAAAAAAGAAGGAAAAACATAAAGGCATTTTAATGTGGTTTCACTTTATCTTTGGGCAGTGAAGACCTACATATATAAAAATGTGACACATTGCACAATAGTCTGAAATATGATGTCACAAATCTGCTCCTAAGAAGGAAGCTGGGTAGACAACGGAAACGGAAAAGCTGAAGCCTCGGTCTTGCTTTACGTTGTTCCCACCTCTTCAGGTCCGACCTTTAGAAGGCTCTGATGCACTGGGGACCTTAATCAGATTGGAAATTATGAATCAGGCAAAAGTGTCTGTTGCAGCTATGAAAATGTTTAGTTTTCACTTCACAAACAAAACTCCGCATGATTTTCTGCTTCCCACTATCACTTCAGCATGCATGGTTCCTGTAGACGAGGTTGACATGCACAGCCAATACACAAGGACTTTATAGTTCCGAAGATGGTACTTTCCGGGCCATGGCTAAAGTGCTGCTATTCATACTATAGATAAAATGGATCTTTCCTGATGGATCTAAACATTCTAGCTTGTTGTTTCTTTTGCGGTGGTCTCTTATACCAGAGCCATCCATATTTTTGGGTAGGGATGAATCGGTGACGCTCCAAGCCATGAAGATTTGATTGGAAAGCAATCCATGTCCAGGTGACCATTTATATGAGCTGGTGAGCTGGATTTTCACGTAACTGAGTTAGCCTGAAGTGTAGCTAGCCCACAGTTGTTAGATTCTGCATGGACAGCCTTGCTCTTTCACCCAGGCAAAGCTGGGTATAGTGGTTAACCATTTCAGTCCTTTGAAGAAGTTCTAGTCAGCAAATTACCACCCCAGAGCATCCTTCAGTCTTAGGAAGCCCATCTGCTTCCTTGTAAATGCCTTCTGTCACAGCTTCTTAGGAAAAAATGCTCACGAACAAGATGTAGACTTTGACCGTCGGGATGTCAATATACTTTACGTTCCATCACGAGTGTGACTTCAGTGAATAAATTTTATTAGCAAAAGTGGCATTCATCAACCAGGGCCTGTGGTCAGCAGTGGCTATCTGTGCTGACAAAGGAAGAAGTCAGGGTAGGATTTAAAGCCAGGCCCTTAGAGGAGCTGTATAACAAGGAGGATAAAATTCTCACTGCAGCTGTTCTTTGTGTTCAATCTGTGTATTTGGCCATGACTTTTGGCAGTGTGTGTGGGCCAGTTTGGGTGTGGAATATTTTATCCCTATCATGATAATGAGACCTATGGATTTAGTTGACTCAATTCTGTACTTCTTTTTTACTGTGCAGTCCACCAGTGGCCTATTAGCTGCTGTATTACTGTAGCAAGAGGGGTTGTTTAGGCTCTTATCATTAAACATTTAGTATGCACATTTATTAAACACATATGTAGTATAAACGCTGTTTCACAGAAGGGAGGCGTAGGTACATTGAGATGTTTACATTTTGAGGAGTAAATTTTTATGATAGAAACCAGTAAAACCCAAGAGCTCTATAGGGACTCTGCCGCATGGACATCTGTTTCTAGGTTTTATTTTGTGTGTCAAACTGAACATTTTAAAACTCATACTTTACCGAGACACTATACATTTTCTTTTATTTTTGTAAGCTTGGGAAGGGCTTTGTGTGTGTGTGTGTGTGTGTGAGTGTGTGTGTGTGAGAGAGAGTGTTCAGTGCCTATCCAAGAATCTAGCACCTGCAGGTACCTACTTTTCAGTTAAAATGAAGTAGACTGTCATGGAGGCCAAATAACGTCATCAGGAGAGGTAGGCCATGTTTTTCCAAACATGGTGGGCAGTGGCAGTCACACACACACCAGTGATGGAAAGATGATCTACATTTATGGAGTAGTGGCAATGTGGTGGACACAATTCTGAACATTTACATGTGTTAAAACTTAATCCCTAGAACAGCTAAATGAGACACTTGATAGCATCAGTTCATTCTATAGGGCAGGAAGGTGAAACCAGGTAGTTAAGTAGCTTTTCCCAACTTTTGCAGAGTTAATAAGACTTGGAGCCAGGACTGGGACCCTGGACAGCCAACTCAGGGTTTGAACCTGTAACTACAATTCGATATTTTTATAACCATCTAATGTTTTAGTCGGCCTAAGCATCTATTCTCTTTTCCTTTTTCCCTTTTCCCTACCGTTCTTCGCCCTCCCTTTTCCTCCCTTCCCACCCCCACCCCTCCCATCTTGTTCACTATTCTTACCTTTTAATATTTTTGGTAAAGTACCTGATTTTGCTTCATTCAATTAGGCTTCAAGATTTAGACCAGGCCATTCTGAGTTTCTCCACTAGGTACCAGAAATTGAGCAGCATCCTTGGAGCTCAAGTAGGTACTGCAGGAGGTGGCTGCTCAGAAGGTCTGTTGTCCTGTTGTGTGTCTCCCTTGAGCTTTCCTCCATCCTTGATGCAACCTGATTCTCCCATCTTTCTTTTGGCCCATGTGTTTCCACACTGCTTAACATTCTCTCTCTGAAAAAATTATTTCAGTGTATCTTGCCCCAAATAGCTTCTGTTCCATGCAACCACAGTGGTTGACCCAAAGCTCTGCTGACAGGGGAGTGCTCATTCTTACTTATTATTTTTGTCACCAGTGCTATGGGTAGGGAATAGTGGAGGCTTTGGATATAGGAAATTTGGGTTTCTGTGGTCACCATCCTCCTGTGTACAAATTGAATTCTCATTAAATGCCTGAATTAAATAAAAACGCAGGAATCTCAGTTTCTCCCCTCTCGAAGCTCATATATGTGTTTTTCTCATTTCTAGGATGGAAACAAGCAATTTGACCTTTCTTGACCTTCTGGCAATGAATCCCTTTCTATTTTCCTTGGCATTGACTGTTTACTTTTAGATATGACAGCTACACAGATTTGTCCATTGGTTTTTTTCAAGTATTATACACTCCCAGGGTGGCTCATGGAGGTGATCCATGCTTGCACATAAAGATGAACCGAAAGGAACAAGGGACTTGTGTGTGAAAGGGATGCTTTCCAAGTGCTTTCTGTGAAGAATGTATACAAGGGCTTTACAGTGGGTCAGAGTATGAGCCGTGTGGCAGAGGAGATGAGGGGACACAGGTTTAATGTGCCTAGCTCTCCTTCTTGGTGTCTCTGGAGATACTGTTCACCTTGGCCCCATGTCCTCTTTTATGCCATCAAGGTAGTGATGTTCACCTTCTGCCTGCAGTGTGGTAGGTTTTCACGGAACTTGGGTTTCAGATAAGCAATGGAAAGTGTAAGTCTGTCCCATTCAAAATTAAAAAAAATTAGCATTTAAATTCAAGTGGATATTTTGTATGCATATGTGTGTACATATATATATATATATCTATAGATGTATATATGTGTGTGTGTTGTAGAATAGTATTTTAAGAAATGTTACATTTGTTTATGCTGTGCAATATTTGTTTAATGATGCAAAGATGTGTTGAATTTTTTTTATATTGCATTTGTTTAACTCTGTGGAACTGTATTAATTTTCTTGTCTAAAACACCTGATTGATCTAATAAAGAGCCAAATGGACAATAGCTATGCAGGAGAAAGGATAGGTAGGGCTGGCAGGCAAAGAGAATAAATAGGAGGAGGAATCTGGGAAGAGGAGATTGAGAAGCAGGATAAGGAGGAGGACTCCATCTACCTGGCTATACAGCAAGCCAAGAAGTAAGAAGGAAAGAAAGATATACAGAACAGAGAAAGGCAAAAGCCCAGAGACAAAAGGTAGATGGGATAATCTAAGAAAATCTGGGTAGAAACAAGCCAAGCTAAGGTCAGGCGTTCATAAAAAAAAAGAATAAACCTCTGTGTGATTTATTGGGAACTGGGTGGCAGGCCTGTGTTTGTTTTTTTCCCCCTAAACCTGGCAATCTTATTTGGGGTCCACACAACAACTCCCCTACTAATTTGGCAGAGCAAGTAAAAAGAAGACCTAACAGGGTACAGTTGGATTTTTCTTCCTGTATCTGATGTTCAGAATTCTGGTCCATTACTACTCCTGATGCTTTTCCCACAAATTCCAGTAGGATTCTGTTTAACCTTAATTTTGTGTTCATCTATTTTAATCCCATTCATCAGATGAATAGCATTCACTCTTTCTATTTATATATGATCTATTTATAAGTACTGCAAAAGAGAGGAAATGTTTGGCAGGAAAAACAACTCGTATTTAGCAACTGGCAAACGTCAAGAGAGGTTTTGGCTTCAACAATTATCTCTCAAAGCTGTGATGGAGGAAAAGAGATCACTGCCATCTTCTTCCTTGGGGGTAGACTGGAAAAGTGAAAGCAAAAATACAAAGACACCCTGCAGTGGTGAATGGTGAGAGCTTGCCATTGTTCCTACACAGTTGTCCGTGAGACTGCCTGCCACTCAACTCCAACACACAAGGTACCAACCAGTTTTGCACCAGCTGGCGAGGCAGTTAGATTAAAACCAGAGGCTGTTGATTGACTACAGGATAGCTGATGACCCAGAAACTGCTTCTTAGATGCCTTGCTTGACCCAGAGAGGGCTGGGGAGGGGGGCTGTGCAGAACTTTCACCCCAGAAAGCCTGATGGATGTCACTCCAGAGGAACAGACACACTTAGTCTAGAAGGACTGGGTGTCCTTTCTGCTGTTTCATTGGATCTTTGTGGGATTGGGATGCACAGGGTGTAAAAGAAATCCCTGGCCTGGATTCTTTTTTTCAAAGAAAGAGATGGAAATCTTGACCACATAGTGATTTATTATTCATGAGTAAAGGGAGTTTTATGAATTATGGATCTAGTTAGGAATATCCAAAGGTCAAAGATTCTTAACCTATAGAATATAGTTTTGGGGGGTACTGTGGGGCAGATTGTACAGACCCCACCAGGCTTTCTTTGTAACTCAGTAACTCAGCTGATTAGTGCTCATTGTCATTTATCCTTTAAATTGTAAGTTAGCCATGCTTCTGAATGATATGCTGTCCTCCCTCCCTCCCTCCCTTTCTCCCTCCCTCCCTCTCCCCTTTCTTTCTCTCTCCCTTCCTTTCCTTTTCTAGAAAAATATCACTTGTAGCATCATATTTATTCCCAGAGACTTCAGAAATAAAAGCTAATAAAAATTAGTCTTTCTATGGAGAAACCATAGTGTCCATTTTAGAGATATTGCCTGTGTGTTATGAACACAAAAGCACCACTCAGCTCATATTTTCTGAACATCAACTATGTACCAGGAAAGGTCCTGGTACTATTAAAATAATTACATTAATAACCAGCGCTTTTATAGGTTTTCTGCCTACCAAATTCAATGCCAAGTGTCTGATGTAAATTTACTCCTTGCATTTATATATTTATCTACCTCTTCATTGACATCATGGAAATAGTTTCAGTTTTAGCATAAGCCTAAGAAAATGCTGTGGGAAGGGACTGAGCAGGTGCAATTTCAATATTCAAGGTCTTTGCTTTGAGTTCAAAGGAAAAGGTTTGTTTTTGCCTGTAACAATCAGAAAACGATTGGAAGTGACTTGTAATACCAAAACTCAGAGCAAGAGGAAGGAACTTGGAGACCGAGATTGTTATAGAGCCCAGAGGAAAGCTAGAGTCCCTGAATTAGGGTTAAAGTAAGCCTGGCTTTGATGAGATAGAGAGGCCCAGGGGTAGGAAGGAGCATGCTGGGACGTAGGACTGGCAGCCATGACAGGTGGCGCTTCTGAGGCTTCTTTGCAGACTGTGCTCAGGAAATGGAGCACCAGACCCAGGGCACCGCTTATTTCCAGCTGACATTTCCTGTAGAGCAGTGGACAGATTTCCTGACCTGTTAGCTCTTCATACCCCTCTTTTCTCAGAGGGGATCAGGATTGGCATAATCAGGTTATTCCAAACAGCTTGCAGCAGTTGCCTCTTCCAGTGTGGAAAGTGTTCTGTGAATGGTTTCTCATGCCCTGAAATTCGTATACATTCTTTTGGGGTTCACCAGTGTGCAGCAGCCAGAACTTGGCCTAACTCCTATGACAGTCTTTGGTAGAAGCCGAGTTCCTTGAGACACCTTGATCCAGATGCATCTGTCACATCCTCCTGCATCTGAGTCCTCCTTTTGATCAGGGTACCTGTACTCTTCAGCTACTTCTCTTGCTTTCTGAGGATACCTGGTCCCTTTGGCTGGCTTTCTGTGGCTGCCTTATGGGCAACGGGCTACCCCTGTTCTCTTTGGTGCTCACAGTAGCCTAAAGGTGTCCTGGTAGCTGCTCTAGACATTCTTCTCCGCAAATTCACTTATGTCTTCATTTCTCCCATTCTCCAAAGAGGTTCTCTCTCTCTTCTTCCGCTCTCCACTGGTTCTGTACCAGATGTTCCTTTCTGACTTGTTGCTTTCTTCCAACGGCTTTTCTCTTTTAATTAATTTACTCATTCTTCATGTCTGCTGGTTTCTACTGCTGGCACACCAGCCCGAGTTCAGCGTCAGAGTTCAAGATGGTTTAGACCATGGGCTTCGTAGTCATCTGGGCTTGTCACAGAAGCTAGGCAGTTCTGCTGCTTCTGTAACTGTGTTTGCAGACAAATCAGTTTCAGCTCTCTGAGCCTCAGTATTCTCAGGCTTGGGGGGAAGGCCCATGGACTCTTCAGCATCTTGCCTAGCAGAGAACGTGTACAAGTGAATGGCAGGCATGGGCTAATATCCGTTGCTTCATGGTATTAAGGTTCAAGAAATTCTGCCCACCCCTTCTGCCACCAAAGTACAAAGGCCAGAGATAAACATTAGGTATCTTCCATTGTCATTCTCTCTCTCTCTCTCTCTCTCTCTCTCTCTCTCTCTCTCTCTCTCTCTCTCTCTCTCTCTGTGTGTGTGTGTGTGTGTCTGAACCCAGAGCCCGCCCTTCTGTCTAGACTAGCTCATCACAGCCTCCAGTACTGGTGTCACAAATGCACACTGCTTCACCTGGCTTTTATGCGCGTGTGATGGACCCAAAGTAAGATCTTCATGTTTCTGTAGCAAACACTTCACCCACTAAGCCAGCTCCCAGCTCCCTCAAAAAAAAATTATAGGTACATTTTCTTGGAATGCTGCAATTAACCCCTTATCTACCTCAAAACCAAGATAGGGCAAATGGAGGGAAGAAGTTAATTCATGATGTCATTAAGATATGTGTGGATATAGTAAGAGAATTTCCTTTCAAGTTTTTTTTTTTAATTTTTTGGGGGCAGAGTCTCATTAGATAGCCTAGGCTGGCTAGAAAATTTCCATGTAGCCCAGGTTAGCCATGAACTTTGTTCTTCTTTCCTTGGTCTCTGGAACACCGGGGTTACAGGTGTGCACAGCTGTGCTAGGTGAGAGCATTTTAAACAGGCTGAGGTTTTAGACTCAGGAACTTGGGTTTATTAGAAAAGGTAAAGAAGAGGAGCTTGTTAGACAGAGAGCCACCTGTGCTCAGGGGACTCCTTGGCTTCAGGGTGGAATACATTAGACTGGGAAGAGAAAGCGCATCAGGGCCCAAGTACCCTTGTGAGAGGTGGAAAGCAGGGAAAAGACACAGGCTAAAGGGCACACAGTGCCAGCAAGTCAGAAGATGCAGAGGTGGTACACACTGCTTAAGACGACAGGGTAGAAGATGAGCTCAGATTTTGACTATAGTGTTTTGATTCTAGCTTTGTTTTTAATTGATAAAAATGAGGCTTTTTGCAAGAAAAGGGGGGGCTCAAAGAGAAAGGACACAGAACTAAATTTCAGTCAGTGTGACTCAACTAAAACTGTGACAAATTTTATGTCACATTAAATGGATTTCAGAATGAGAACCTAATGGAGTAGCAAGAAGGGGGTGTGACTGGAAGTTACCAATGTTGAATCATTAAATGATAGGATTTTCTCACTTCACTACTTATTAAGCACCTACTGTGTGCTAAGCACAACTCTACAAACTAGAGATATGAGCCAGCAAAGCAAATCCCTGTCCTCTTGGAGATGACATTCTAGTGTGATACCAAGTGAGAACTCCAGGGCAAAAATCACTTGATTTTTGAGATGGTGCCTTGTTCAGCATTGACTTCACTTACGCTGCACATTATAGACAGGAAGACATGACAATGTCCACATTATCAACGGGAAGATTGAGACGTAAAGATGGTGGCGTGGGTGAAAGCAGAAGGCTGGAGACTGAGTTTTGAAGACATTCACCAATGAACTTGTGGGGAAGTGGAAGGAAGTCAGGACAGGATAGGTCAGCAATGGGAGAGAAACAGAAGCCAGGGACAGTCATGATTAGTGTTCAAGTACCTTAGGAAGTAAAGCAGAATAGCCCAGCACTTGGTGCAAATGACACTTTTCATGTTTCAGTGGCTAGTCTCCACAGAAAATGCAAGTATATGCTGGAGTTCAGATTCAGAATATCTAGTGAGAAAATGGACAGAGATCCCTCGTTGCACACGCCAGAGAAAGAAAGAAAACCAAGCAGCTAGTGGCTTGTAAACATGGCTCATGAGGTTGTTTATTTAGAGTGGAAAAAAAAGTCTATGAAGGCAAGCACAGAGGAGAGAATGAGATCCTGGTGCAGTAGAGAAAAACGCAACAGCCCAGGGGGCTGGTGGTCAAGGGACAGTCTTGGGTTGGAGGGAAGGAAGGAAAATGTCCAGAGAGGAGATGCAGGGTCAGGCTTTGCTTACAGCGAGCAATGCATAGATGGGGAGTGGGTGGGGTCTCTGGCTTCATCTGACTCACTTCTCCGCTGAGTGGTAAGATTCCACGGTACTAGGTGCAACCATCAACAAAATCGGTGTGGTGATGAAACAGAGGGAGAGATGCTTGCCAGAGAGTCCCTGAGGAGCCCTTCCTACCGGACTCACCGTGCGCCAGTTCCACGGCTGGTGTGCACTGTTGCCTATTTATTTATTCAGCATTTTTAAAATAGCCATTTCTCTTATCCTGTTGGTGCATGTCTTGTTCTTGTAGAAGAAGACTGGTGATATTAAAAGGAAATTTGTATTTACACTTTTGTTAGCCTCTCACATCCTCTTCCTGTCAGCCTTATGAGTGTGAAATGCCATTAATCATTACAGTGTCATAAAACACATTTTACAACAATGCTGTTCCCTCCCCCCAAGGTTTATTCCTACCATTCTAAGAGATATTTGTGTTGGAAATAGCTTTCATTTTGAGCCTTTCATCTTGAACTTTATAGTTATTCTGGGGACTACTACCCCTTAGTTGATAATTGGTTTTGGATGCCTGTTACAGGATTTGAAGTCTCCCGAAGGAGCTCTGGAGAGAGGTGGGTTAGGCCAATGAAAAGATCCAGAGTTTTTGAACAAAACATGCCATACAACCTTTCCCTAGGACAATGTGTCCAGAGTCTGGAGGTTAAGAAAGACAGGTAGGGTCATAATACGGTAGAGAGGAGTTTTTTCCTGGGAAGGCTGTCATGGGGCAGAGAAGGATTAGCTATTGCACGTTCTAAAGGATGAAATTCAGGTAGTAAACCCACTGGGCTCCTGCAGTTCAAGACTGGAGCCTGAAGATGGGACCAGCCAGAAAACTGAAATGGATTGAAAGCTTGAAAAATGAATCTAGACCGAGAGAGAGAAAATCCTAGTCGCTGGGTCCCTCATTGTGCTTTTCTTGGAAGAAGCCTAGGCAAAATGGGGATAGTATGCCACTGGACAGAAATGAGAGGGTGGATGCTCCAGTCAGTGGGCTGTTTTTCTCGTTTGCTCCAAAGTGACTTCTGTATGATAGCATGTTCTCCCCTATTTCATCCGAACACCTAACCTTTTGCTGGACACGTGGGTATTCCTAAGTGCTTGAAGAGTTCTTGATGATGTAATAAGGCCAATCATTTCTGGAAGTGGTGGTATTCTTTTAAAAATTGCTACCCTTTATATTCTGATGGCTGTGTCCATCCAGTGAAAATGCACAAGATGGAAGCAGATGATATGTTTCCTTTAGGCATGAGCATGTGTGCATATGTGTATGTGGATATGTGTGTGCATGTGTGAAGGAACAGATAACCAAGAAGTTCGCTGGTCAGAACCTGGAGGTATTAATTCCACCTCAGGGTTAATTCTGTCATTCCTTTGCTAACTATGGTGTTTACTTGATGCTTTAATAGCTAAAATAAATGGCTAGTCACTTTGTACCAGTGATCTTTACTTCTGATAACCAAAGGGACAGTGTTAAGCACCTTCAACATCAGAGGAGTTGATTGTCTCATAAAGCAGGAAGTGTGTGGTCATCAGGATGGTTCCCTCCGACCCCTACTTCTTGGTTTCATGCACCTGGATATAGGCTTGTAAGAAGCTAAGCTAAGCTAAGGTGATTCATCCCCTTGGAATATTTAACAATGTCTCGGGACTTCTGCTTGTGGCCACATTGGCATCTAGTAGGTAGAGAACGGGTGCTGTTATATATCCCAGCAATGCACAGAACAGACAAAAGATTGGGCAACTCCAGACATGTAGAAGCCTTTTCTTCAAATAATAGACTATGACAGGTAATAACAGGGTGCCATTTCTGAGACGAGGTTATAAGGAGTGAGTCTTCCATCTCATGTATTCTCACCCATCCTCCCTTGACTACACTGCTGTTGGCTGTCTGGAAAGCGGCCTGTGTAAGAAAATTTGGAAATGGACTTTCTGAATTTTGTCAACAGCCCAATAAGTGAGCCTTAGACTGATTATAACCTAGGCCAGCATCTTAAAGGTGGCCTTGACCCTGAGCCTGTTGTCTTGCCTCTGCCATATGACATACCAACACTGTGGGCTGTTTGTTACTAAGATGCTAAATCTGGGGGTGTCTTGTTATGCAGTGACAGACAACTCGCATACAAGGAACTTGGGGACAGATGTTTCATGATCTCATCCTGTCTTAGTGCATGCTGTGCCTGCACCCCACCTTCTGTAAGTTCAACTTGTTCCTCATGCTCATAGGTACCTATAGGCCTCAGATCCATGGGCAGAGGGAAGGCTCCTCTTGGCTATGTTTTTAAAATTAGGGATGTAAACTTTTCTCTGAGTGCACCTATGGGTCTTTCACTTGGGGGTCCTTGTGGTACTGATTAAGACATGAACCAATGGCTCAGTTGTGAGACAGGCTGAGAAAGTAATAGTCTAGAAAGCATTTTTAGGCTTTATCATGATAAGTCCTTTTCTGTTGTTGATAAAAAATAGAGAGGCTAAAAAGAAAATTTTATGCTTTGTCCTCCATGACCATAAACCTATAACTTGAGATATCCAACTTTTAGTGGAAATGGCCATATATTTTGATTCCTAGTTCTGGTGAGGTCTCTGGGCTCCTGGTGCTGGTGTAATCCTATAGATCTCTCTTCACTCCTGTTTTATGAAAACTCAAATACATTTTATGACAACCAGCACTGGATTGCAAAGCAGTACATCCCACTAAAAATGCATACAGCATCTCTGGTGCCGCTGGTTGTCAGTCTGTCTGCCACTCTTATTCTGTCATCTAATACGATCAGTTTTGTTCACAACATAAATATAGTGTTATTTCTTCTACCTTTTTTTGAGAATTTCACACATGAAACCTATATTTACATCATCTTTACCCTCCCTCTATCCCTCTCATTCTTCCCATGTCCTCCCCTGGCTTTATATAGAAATATAAACATCAACATAAATATAAATATATAAACCTCCTGAGTCCATTTGGTGTTGCTCATACGTACACATGTTTGGGGCTGACCACTTGGGATTGGATATCCTATCAGAGGTCTCAATCCTAGAGAAATCTTATTCTCAACAGCCACTAATTGCTAGCAGTTTTTCAGATAGGGGTGGGGCCTTGTGAAGTTATCCCTCCCCTTGTTGGCATGCTTACTGGGGTTGTCCTTATACGGCCCTTGTTTAGGCATCTGCATTGTTGAGATTTCATGGATGTGGCTTCCTTGTCATGTGGAGAAGACACATCTTGCATGAGGCTTTTTTGTCCTCTGGTTCCTAAAATCTCTTTGTCACCTCTTCCATAATGGTCCCTGAACCTTAGAATACATTACATTATATTAGGCTGTATTGCAGATGGACCAATTGAGTCTGGGCTCCCTACAGTCACTTATTCTCTACATTTTGACCACTTGTGGGTCTCTTTAATGGTCTCCATTCGCTGCAGAAAGCAGTGTCTCTGAGGAGAGGTGAGAGACCCACTTAATGGGCTGGTCCCCGCATCATGGCTTCATCTAGAGCTGATATTTCCTACAAAGATATGCTTCCACCGCAAAGAATTGGTACAGGAAGGTGGGAGAGAAACTATGTATAAGTATTTGGCTCCTGGCTGCTGGTTTCACCACAGGGGAGTGTGGCTGGAATACAGAGCATTGTACCCTCTGAATCTGGGGTGGAGGTGCTGAAGAGGGAGGAAACAGGACCTAATCATTTTGCTTTGCCTTGAATTCCACTGCTCTTGTCTCTGACCCTCTGGCCATAGTCTTCTAGCTGTGGTGGAAAGATCAAGAACATGTATGAGGAAGAAACATTTATCGACCCAGTGGTTAAACACAAATTCTGCCTTCGAAGCAGAGACCCAAGTGGACATGTGAGTGGACAGAGGAGGTTGTTTAGCAGACAGAGGCAGGGATGCAGGGCTAAGACAGTGGGATTAGGAGATAAACATTCAAATCTCGGCACCGTGTCTTATTAGCTGTATGGTCTTGGGCAAGTCATTTAACTTCTGAGAGACTCAGTTCTCTCATCATAGTTCACAAGGACATGTAGCGGGGCAGGAGAACAGGAGGATGACTTTTTACGGGTGTGAGAATCTTGCCTTTTGTTTCTGTTTTTCTACCTTTCTTTTCAAAGTTCCCTTTCCCCTCCTGTGTCTTATTCATTCCTGGCTGTGTCCAGGGTGCCTTACCATGTGCAAAAGGGATTCAAGGGATACAGGAAAAATATAGGTGCTGTTAGGGGCAGGGGTTTAATTTTTTTCCCTATCTTAGGCACATTTGCATTTTGAAAGAAGATGGCTGGACTAGGCTAAAGGCAAAGGCATGAACTATGACCTGCAAGACATTAGTGGTAAAAACAAAACAAAACAAAATCAACACACATGCACACCCCTGGCTAGTGAACACTATTTCCTTCTATATCATCACCACCACCATCTTCATTATCATCCATCCTTATAATCATCATTAGAGATAAGGTCTTGTCATATTGTATAAGCTGGTCTTGAATTTAAGATTTGAAATAATTTTCCTGCCTCAGCTTCCTGTGTAGTTGTGATTAGGTATAGGTACCACTGCACCTGGTTCTTCTGTGGCCTCTTAAATCAGTTAATGTAGGCAAAAGCTTTTCCCCTCTATGCCCAAGACTGACATTGCAGTTGGAGCTCCTGTCACAGGGAAGGACTATATACAGCCCGGCTTCTCTCTGCCTCAGTGGATGACTTCAATCTTTTTTTGTTGAGGATGAGAGCTCTTCTACTGTGTCTTGTATCTTACCTTAGGCCAGATCAGGAGGGTTCTTCTATTCTTTAAGAAAGTTCAGAGGAGAGAAAGCAGAGCTGTCCCCAACTTTAAAGCATTTTAGAGAACCCGATCTTCATTTACATTCTGTGAACACTGGGCAACAGGTTGAGTTGCCTTTGGAGGACCTTTACCCTCTAAAATGCCCATTTTCAATGGCAGCCCCAGGCTGGGGAAGGAACTCACAGCTGAAAACTGAATACAAAAAGGATGGAATTGGTTAAGAATACACAGGCTGGCATCTGACTGCCAGGTTCAGGTCTCTGTGTTTCCCTCTGCTTTTGTTCAACAGCCATGACCTTGAGCACATCATTTAATTAACCTCTTAAAGCATTGGTTTCCTCATCCATAAAATTGGATTAATAAAATTAATAGTCAACAGTGCTTCTCTGAGCTCCTATAATGTCCCCAGACCTATTCTCACACGTCATATGCACTGGCTTCTTTAATCCTTGCAGCAATCCTGAGGGCCCTGTACCAGTGTCCTTATTCTGGATGTATAGAGCTGAGGTCCAGGAAGGTTGAGTGACTTGCACAAGGTCACAGTGCTAGCAGCAGGTGCACCAGGATGCTAGTATGTAGCACATGCAGCTGCCTTTGCTCTTAACTGTTTCCCAGCCATGGCTTCATAGCATCTCTTCATAGCATCATAACATTGAGATGATGCAGGACAAATAGCACAAGAGCACTTGGAAGGTGAATCATGGTGATTTATTTGTTCATTATTATTTATGAAGAAAACATAAAGTGCGTCTTCAGGTGTCAATAAAATTAAAAGGGCAATCTATGATGTCCCTTAGAAATTGCCAGAAAAGATTGAAGTGATAAGATAGTTTCTTATTTTGCAGTGTCATTCAAGTTCAAATGCTAACAGTTAGAAAGAATTTGAATGTGTTGAATATCTGCAGGTGGGTGGGAAAGGTGCATGACTCTCATGCCAAATATGAGAAAAGGGACACAGCGATGAGTCATAGGACCAGGCTGAGCCATAGTGGAGACTCCATCCAGCTAGCTTCATGCCAGACCCGGTGATTATAGAGGAGCTGAACTAGCAGTGGACTATGCCGCCAAGAATGGTTATTTTCCACATTAGAATCTGTTCTTCCTGGATCAAATGCCACCACCATGTCCTGACCATTCTCTTTGAGGATCACAGAAGACTGCCTTGTGGCCAGTCATGTGTCTTTCCCTTAAAATTGTTGCAAAGGAGAAGTGAAGGCCACCGACCGAGTTAGTTTGTAAGGGCCACAGGAAGTAAGAGCCGTATTATTGAAGTTGACCTTCTGTTCAAACCTGTAGCTGTTTCATCAATCACCTGCGGTTGGGTCTCCTGAAGGTCAAATGATTCTGCTAATCGCCTGCTCATTCTCGGGGCCTCACTTCAGGGCTAATACATTTTTAAAACTTTTTAAAAAGTGAAAACTTGGATGACAGGTGGGAATGGAAGAAAAATAATCAGCTGGAAGAGCAGTCATTTAGGAGCCAGGGGACGGAGCCAGTGCTAGAAAAAGTAAACGTTCCCTGTGGCCGAGGAGCTCACCGGTCCACAGAGCCATGGACAGACAAGAGGTATGAGGTCATTGATTTAGTGTCACTGGTAACACTGGATTCGGTGTCACTTGCCATCAGGTGATATTGGTACTTAGTGGGATGTGCAGACCCGCATGTGGTGTTCAGTGCGGAAGGAACCACGTGGGTACATGACAAGACCCGATGGGCAGCCTTCCCTCAAAGCTATTGACCTGAATCTCACTGGTCACCGACAATTGCAGCCTTTCCTTTCTCTTAAAGCTTATCAAGAGACTGGTTAGGTTATGTCTGCGTTACTGCAATCGAGCTTCTTTGTTTGTGAATATAGAAACCGTTACATATAAGAAAGGGAAGTAGAGCCACTAACCAGGAGTAGAGGGCAGTGCCTTGTTTCATTACTGCGGCTGTTTGGAGATCATGGCCCTGGTGGGAGAATGACCGGAACTGAATCCCTTTTTGACTGTGTGGATTTGGGCTAGCTACTCACCTTCTGAGTCTTCCTAATTGGTAGATAGGAATCATCATAATTGCTCTATAGGGTTGTAATTCCTTCACTCACTTAAAAAATTACTGATTTAATAAACATCTTAAAATAGCATACAGGTTACAAGCAGAGATTGTGGAAGCAGAGTAGCTGTGGGGTTTTGTTTTCAATGGTTACTTGGACAGCCACAGAAGCACTGTGAGAAGCAGTTGATATAGCTATCAAAAAAAAAGCAAGCAAACAAACAAAGAAAAAAAGCAAACAATAACAACAACAACAAAAACCAAGAGGTAGGGCTGGGGGATGGCTCAGTGGGTGAGTTTGGGTTCACAGCACCATGTAAATGATAGTCATGGTTGTGTGGTCAGTAATCCCAGTGCTGGGGTAAATTGGAGGGGTGGAGATAGGCAAATTTCAGAGACTATCTGGCCATCCCGTTCAGCTGAAAAATTCAAATGCCAGGTTTGGATCTTATCTAAAAGAAATAAAAGGAAGCCATTGAGGAAGATATCCCAGCAGCAACCTTTGACTTACACACATACCACACAGGTGAGCACCCTCCAACTTACCCAAACATACTTACACAAACATAGCGGAAAAGGACCATGGGAAACCCTTTAGGATGTGTTACATTTAGCCATCTACTGAGTTAGTACTAATGTGAGTCCTGTTGTGGGTAAAGATGATTGGGTTGGGGGAGAGGATGCCTTAATGGCACTTCTGGTCTGCCACGGAAGACAAGACATGTTGTATGCTTTTGCACAGAACCTGACATATTTTCAGGTTCAGTAAGTGATAGTTCTGAGTATTGTTACTGTGTTGATTAGGTCTGTGACACTAGAGGCCAGAATTTGAAAAGCAGAGGTGACTGTGCTTCGGGGTTCGTTCTCCCATCGAGCTGCACCTCTCTCTCAACTCTCATCTTGCATGTAAAATAGATGTTTCCTTGGAGACAGGCATGGAGATGGAGGAGGCTGTTTGATAACTCACTCAAAAAGTAGCTTTTTTATCCATGATGACAAATGCCAGGCATCTCCAGCCATGGTTGGTCATTGTGGCCTGCATTTACCTATACCCTTGCAGAACGTGGAGAGTTTGGCTGAGTATCTTGAGTAATGAACTCCACAACCCTTTGGTGAGAATTTACTGTTGAAAAATATGACTCAGAGGGTCAAAGGACCAGGACCTACAAAAGGAGTATAGACACAAGGTCCTCACATAAGCAGCTGGGCAAGAGGAGGGTCATGGGAAATGAAGCCTTTGTTTTTATTGACTTTCAGTACACAGTTGCAGACTAAGTCCAGCGAAAAACTCTGCTCCAGTTTCCACAGGAAATGTGTTCTGTAGTAAAGAATATGGCCATGTATGCCGCTCACTCCCCCCCACCCCCTCCCCTCTCCGAACTAAAAGAGCATCCATGGCCTAGGAGAACAGAGACTCATGGGAGCTGCCAGGGTGCGCGCTGAAACAGGTCACAGCACATTTCTGAGAACAAAAACTGTGATCTCCTGCCCTCTCTGCTTCCTGGGAAGTTGGTTTCTTTATTTGGCATTTGTTTAGCATTTATTTACAAAGTTTAGGCAGCAGCTGTGACTTCAGCAGGTACACAGAGAAGAGAGCTAGCCGGCTGCCAAATTCCACGAGTACAGAGTACAAATCAAATGGAATGCCATGTTGCGTGAGTTCCCGGCATCATGTGAAATTAAACTTTGGACTGCGGAGTTGCTATGCGAGAAGAGAGGCATCCACTGATCTCTGCAAGGCAGTGGGACGCGAGAAAGACCAGATCCCTGTCTGACTGGGAGCCTTGGGGCTTCCTATTTGGAAGGAGGTGGACATAGGGGGCATTGTTTCAGGAAGAGCGAATGGGCTGGATATTGGCTTTCTGGTTGAATTGGGCTAGGCCTCTCTAATAATAGCTCTCAGAGGGAAAGGCCAATTTGCTCTCCTGCTGTTTTCTAGAATGTTTAAATTCCTTTTTCTCAGTGGCCCAGTTATGTACCTTAAGCATATGGGGACTCCAGCAACTATCTGCCCCAAATCACATTTCCAGAGCACATTTCTAGCAGTGTGCCATTTTGATCGGGAGCACGGAGAAGGAAGGGGGAGCAGAGGCAGGCCTATGCCCACGTGAGCATGACAGCCACTCATCCTTGCAGGGGGTTGCAGAGGTAGTGGCAGCGCCTGAGGGTGTTGCCTGTATCACTGGAGCTTTGTCACCATCTGAGGCAGGAGCAGGGAGTGAGGAGACCAAGTGTGAGTCGATGCAGGAAAATCTGCCTGGTTCTGGCTGTTGAATTGCTTGTTTGATTTTCCTTTTTTCTTTTTGGTTTAGAGAGCTAGACATGGTCCTAACAAAGACTTGGCCCATGTTTGTGAGCTCTGAGATGGAAAGAGGTTGTTTCTCTTCTCCCCTCTGAGGCTTTTCTTGGTCATCCTAGATATGTGTGTGGTCGTCTTCTCCAGCTCCAACCCCTCCCCTTTGTGACTCAAAGACAGAGTTGTGCCAGGTTCGCTCAGGAGCTCTGTGGCCAGTCTGTTTCACTATGCCTGGAAAATAACTCAGGCTGGTTTTGCAGTTTCTTTGCCCAACATTTGACCAAGTCCAGGCTCCCTCAGTTACCTGCATCTCACATTTAGGGTAAGCAAACAAACAAAAGCAAACAAACCTAAAGACCACTGGCTTCTCAAGCCAAGGACCACTTTATTGATAAAATGTGCTGGAAGAAGCAGAGAATGCTTCATTTTCTTTGCTAGAGAAAACCACAGAAATAGAGTGTAAAACAAAAATGGTTAGATGGCGAAACTGGTCAGCAGTAGTGGCAGTTACAACACCAATAACTTTTTCTTGTTTGGGGAACCATTTCTATTGATGGTTTTTGCTGTAGAAAGGTGGATCTGGAATGCCCTTGCTTGGGCACAGGAGTCACAAGAAGGGATAAAGAAGAGAAACTGATGCCAAAGTTTGTCTGTTCTGAAACAAAGTCAGAGCCATGCAGGCTGACTCTGCGTGCAGATACTTTTAGTAGGGGGCAGTAAAATATTAATGAGACTCTGTCCCTTCTTATATGAATCCACAGTGTAAGGGAGTTGTCAGTTTGTTGAATCAAAACGGCAATAGAGTGTGGCAATCATTTAAACAGTGGTCCAGTTCAGGGGTCCTGAGAACCAAGGACAATAGCTATGGTGGAGGTCACCAAAGCCTTCCAGAGAGAAGGCAGGTCAGCAACGGTCGTGAAGGGTTGGGTGCTGAGCCTGTGGGAAGTATATGAATTTATGCCAACAATTATTACTTGCCTACCATCTGTTTCATGTTGTGTGTAGCCTGAGGCATCGAAATTATAACTTTTTCCAAAGAGAGATCAAACTGGGATGAGTTCCCAGATCCTGGGACAAAGCCTGACCCGTAGCCTGTGTGCAGCAAGCATCAGCTGAATGAATGAATGCACCTTAGTGATCATTGCTTGGAATTCTGGGAAGGAAGTAGGCATCACTTTTTGGTTGCTAATAAATTTTTTTTGCATTAAATATTTAATGGTAGATGTGTTCCTTGTGACAGCTGCCATCCTGAATTGCTAAGATAGACTTGGTATGTTTCAGTCTATCTGATTTAATCTCCCTGTAGCCCTGTTTGCTGTTCTTCTTTAGAGATGACAGAACTGGAGCTCAGAAAGGCTGAGTTACTCTCTTATGGCACATAGCTGGTCATATTTGCTCTCCTGTCTGACTAAGCCTCCAACTGGCACCCTGCCCCCATCTACCTGCCAACTCGCATTAATGTTCATAGTTGATTGGAAAGTCAGTCTTTTAAACAAGGGAATAAATGAAATGAGAGAATTTTATTTCCCATCAGATTTTCTCTCCCTCTGAGAGATTTATGTCCCTGGATAGTATTTCATGGAAGCTTTTTATGACTAGCTAGATTTATAGGTAATAATCAATAGAGTGTCGAGCTGGGTTTCTGTTGCATATACATACTCTTCACAAAGAGCAGGTAAAATGGATTTGCTCAGCTCCCCAACACCTTAGCTGATACCAGGAATTGGGGTGAGCTGTGTGTGTGTGGTGGGAGGGTTGGGGGGCTTCAGAAGCGAGACAGAATTCACACTGGGAGGGATGACAAGGAAAGAGCAGGGGTTTATGTCTAAATTTAGGGAAGACAACCCATCAAGGATGTTCCTCTGTTAGAAGGAAAAGGTGTGTGACTTCTTCACCCAAACCTGAAGGAAGTCTTGGTAGCTTGGTGCCTCCTAGAACACTTCATGAATCCTGGGATCCTTTTTGCTATCACATTGTACTCAGTCTTCCTCACCGATGAAGCCCAGGTGGCTGATACATGCCACCCATGGGCTTATTCAGAGATTCTATATGATCAGAGAGCCCATGTATGTTTCCATGCATATGACCGAATCTCCTCTTGTGACTTGTATCTCCCTTAAGGGGATCTTCTTTTTTCTCTGTTTAATTTCTGTAGATGCCCAGTATCATCCTATAAGAGAACTTAAGATATTGCTTCTCCCAAGGATATTTGAGTTTAATTTCAGCACCCTCAGAGACCAGAAAACCTTTAGGGCAAAGAAATGAATAGATAATTATGAGATTCCAGACTTTTTGCAACCATTTCAGGAGCAAAGGGCTCTTCCCTGACGCACTTTGCATATGACCCAAGGGACCACTACTTGCTAAACTTGGAAGTACGTAGGAATAACCTTAAAGTCTTTTAAAAGTTCAGGAGATCGAGAGCAGGACTCATAATCTAGACAAGCCATGGTTGCAATAGGACCCAAAGAGTTCATTGTGTGAGACCCCGTGATACAAGGGGCTGCAAAGTCTGCTTTTCTGTGAGGAACGGAAGTGACAGTGTGAGTGTAGATAGGTCGCAGGTCTTTTGTGGGTCAGTGTCTTTTCCCTAGCAGTATGGCTCTGAGTTGCTACCTAAGCTATACAAACGGCTCCTGTGTCAAGAGAGAACAAGCAGTAGGCACTTTGTTAAGGGGCTGAGATTCCTGGGCATTCTTTGAGTCATGGAAACATCAACATGAACGCTGTGTTGGACTTGTTAAAGCTTCCCGTTGGTTATCTGAGCCTCCTGAATGACTGAACATGTTTAGCCACAGGACACAGTGCTTGCTCTTTGCAGTGCTTGGTCCTCCTGCTTTCTGCAGCACCTCTTCCTCCGTTGCACTAACATCTCCCTTCTCTTCTTTCCTTCCTCCCTTTTTCTCTTCTCCCTCTTTATCTCTACAGGGGGAAATCAGTAAGACACTCAGTATTCTGAGAAGCAGTGCTGTAATTCTCTCCACTAGCCCATGTGTATTATATATATGCACATCACTTACACATTTGTATTGGCAGCACAGCTTATAAACGCTGCCATAAAGCTGGGCTCTGCCATCCAGGATGGGAATCGAGTTGTTGAAGACAGCTGATGAGGTGGCATCTGTTGGCCAACAGTTTTATGCTGCAGTAGCTCTAAGCAGATAACATTAATAGGAATCACATTTTAGAGTTGTAAATTTGATGTAAAATACTAAATTTGACAATAATTGTGTTATAAAGCAAAGATTCTATTTATCAAAGGGCTCCTGCCTCTTCTTTGTCTAAGGGACTCTGAAATTCTTGCTTGTACCTGCCCCTAGCAATTATCAGACCTTCTGTAAAATTCTGTTTTATTTTTCCATTTTCATAACAACTACATTATGATGTGACATATTTTTTCCAGATATTTTGCTTGAATAAATAAATAGGATATTAAATTCAACTGGGGTATTAGATTATAAATTAGTTCTGTAATAGGCGTCATAATGTTATTTAGATTTTCAGTTTATACAGACCTTGTAGCAACTCCCCAGAGCTATGCTACAGAATTAGAAGTAGATAGAAGTTGATGTAAGAAAATTGGTTTTTGTAATGTGCTGATGCCAGTAGAGTTGTACTCTGTGCAAAGGTATTTAAATAGAGCATTTCTCTTTACTTCATCGTGCAGACAAAAGAAGGATAATGACTCCAAATGACAGCTATGTTGATGCTGCTATTGCTCATGTGTGCAGCTAAAATATTTCTTTCCTAAACTAAGTAGTACTTACACAGGAAGCCTAAAAGCTTAGGTCGCAGGGCAGCCTCCCACGGATGGAGATTTCTCCTTCATCTGGCTAATTGTAGTGACACAATCTTACAGCTTGGTTTGGTGACTATCCAGTCCGTTAAGTTATATTTGAAGAAAGATATCTTTCCCAGCAGTGCCTTGTGGTCATTGAAACCATTTACTTATTGAATTATTAGTTTTTTCCAACACAAATAGAAAGCATATGTGTTGAAGAAAAAAATGTAGGTTTGTTAGAAAGGTGCTAATGGCAAGACAGGGCAGAATTTCCCCTCTTCCTCCCTTCCCTCCTTCCCATACTCCAGATTTCTTTTTTGAAAGAAGCTCTTTCTGTGTAGCCCAGGGTGGACTTGAAATCATAATTCTTGCCTCAGCCCTTTGAATGCTGGAGTTACAGGAGTGTACCACCATGCCCAGCTAGGACTTTTGTTGACTGAGATCTAAGAGCAGTCAAACTAGAGTGGGTGAGATGGATCAAGCCACTGAGTGTTCATCCACTTATACATCCCTGGTGTCTGTTGCTGTACGACAGTGACAGAGTTGAACAGTTGCCATGGAGACTAGCCTGAAACAGTCACATCTGTTCCTTAACAGAAAATGTTTGCTGACCCCTGCTTTAAGCCAAAGCAAGGGTGGCCACATCAGGAAGTCCCATAGTAGGAAGTAATTGAGCAGGGAATGGGTAGTTTTTGTTTGGGACTTCTGGTGACGGCCTTGATTTAAGAAGAAACCAGTCCAACTAATTTGTGTAATGTGACTTAATTTGCTACAGGGATAAACTCACTACAGTATTTTAAGAATATCAGAGGGTTGGTGTTGCATGGGATTTAAAAAAAAAAGCGCTCTGGAGGCTCATTCACGGCTCAGCAACAGTGGAAGCCAGCCTTGGCAAGGCAGGTGCGAGCCCCGGGCTTCCGGGTCTCTGCCTTTTAAACAACACTGGGAGATGGAGATGTGCCTGCTCCGGGTCCTCAGTTTCTTTATTTGTAAACTACAAAGTGGGTGGGTCTCGGTGACCTCAGAGGTGGCCTGGTATCTCTGCGTCCCGACCCTAGCATGAGAAGGTCCCACTCTCAGGAAGCAGGGCCTCCTCTTCCTGCCGTCTTCGTAGCTTCTTGCCTCTAAAATTCTGCATTTCATTAAGGGTTCACAAGTCTTGACATGTTTGTAAAGAAAGACACAGCAAGAATTCATATGCCTCGCCGTAAAACAAACACGTTGTGAATAACCTATATTTGGAAGCCAATTTGTCACAGGGATGCGGGCAGAGTTTTAAGTCTGAGCCACTTCAGGAATGCAGCCTACCTTCACCAGCAGCTCCCAGGGCTCTCCCACTTCGCACTTTGAAGGGAGTCTTTATTGGAGAAGCCGCTCTCCATTGCCGAAGAAGAGGGACATTTGCATTAAACGATGCAAGAGATGCATTGTAATTTCATGAGAATTACCCTTTCCAATGAATGTTAGATTAAGAACCAAGTAAAATCCCTTGAAAGTGGCTGGAAGATAAATTAGAGCTGAGCCGCAGTTAGGTAGAACTAAATTTTATTCCTTCCCTTTAAAATGGTTTTTAATTGATTTGGCATACTTTTTAAGTTAATAATGAATACTGTACCTGGGTCTGCATGATCACTCCTGTGAATTAGATCTATGGCGCCTGAAACAGCTTTCTCTTACCGAGGACAGTGATTTTAATGAAGACTCTTTCCTTATTGCACCAATGGAAGTGTGTTTCGTGGTGGCTCCAGACAGTTCTCTAATTAGCAGTCCAGTCTTTTCTCCCAAATATTTTATCTGAAATGGTATGGAAATGTGGAAAGGGAAGGTGCTTTATCACAGCGCTGGGAGGCTTGTCTCACTTTACATGGAGGTCTCAGAGCCAGGAGCATCTTGCAAGATGTAAGACCTGGAGATTTTAAAAGGAGATGGAAATAAGTAAACAAAAATGGTTTATGTGTTAGAAGAACACATTTCACTTAGTCTTTCTTTTTTCCTTCCTTCCTTCCTTCCTTCCTTCCTTCCTTCCTTTTCTGGTGTGTGTGTGTGTGTATGTGTGTGTGTGTGTGTGTGTGTGTGTGAGAGAGAGAGAGAGAGAGAGAGAGAGGAGAGGGAGGGAGAGAGAGTGAGCAGGGAGGGCATTACATTCCTAACTTAGGTCCTATGGACAGGTTATCTCAGGTATGAGGTGGACAGATGTAGGAACTTCATGGCGCTCGTGCTGATGTGCTGGGGGATGGGGTCTCCTCAGTGCTTTTCCACTGCTGCTGGCTGACCACAGGGCGAGTACCCAAGACATGCTTAAGGGTCATGGTAAAGTACAAATGAAAGGTTCAAGAGAAGAAAAGCCAAGATACACATTCCCAGAGCTGAAAATGTAAAACAGACATAGCTTCTTACCCGACTTCCAACACTGGGTAGGGAAAAGAAAGACGGTGTAGAAAGCATGATGAGAGGAGAAAAAGGGCATTTATTTTGAAGAATATGGTGTCCTGAGACCAGACTAGAAAATAGTAGTTAGCATGTTTGATGTTAAATAGAACAGTGGATTTATAGTATTTAGAGCTTGACCTTGAAAGTAGAGGAAAGTAATGTGTCTGCTAATATAAAAAGGTAACAGTCACTATGCTGTTACAGACTTCCCATGCTCCCTGTGCTAGGTTCAGCATTGCACATAGTGGTCACTAGACTTGCCACTACAGCCCTCTGAAAAAGCTATTCTTGGCTTCTACTGAAAGTTTGCATTTATTTATTTCAGTGTGTGTGTGTGTGTGTGTGTGTGTGTGTGTGTGTGTGTGTGTGCATGTATATGTGTCACAGTGAACATGTGAATATCAGAGGATAACTTGTTTGAATTAGTTCTCTTTTTACCGTGTGATGCCTGGGCACCAAATTCAGGTATCTGGTGTTGATGGCAAGTGCCTTCATTTGCACTGAGCCATCCTGCTGGATCCTGTCCTCCATGGTAGAGAACAGAAAACGGGCACAGAAGAATTACCTCTCTCTGAATTCAGGTGCCCAGAAAGTGACAGAGCAAAGATTAAGAACCTGGAAGAATGGCTCCGACCCTGGTGCTATCCCAGTTTTGCTGGGAGACTGGGCATACACTATTTAAAGACGGCGAAACAATTCCAGCCAGAGCTAGGGCAGAACCCGAGAGTGGCTAGCTCCCATCATGCACTTGGAGAAGGAGACTGCTGCATACTCTCCAGCTACCAAACTGTAATTAAAATTATCATACAGTATAATGATTTCTAATACATTTCAGAACAAATCACCATCTTATATCTGACATGTTGTTAATGTTTACTACCGTAATTACCAATTTGAAATATAAGGCAGCAATTTTTATTAGTGTTTGGTTATGTATAATTATGTCAAATATGAGACTGCAATTTACATGGAACTGTATTAGCTGTGATCATGCAATGATAATACTGTATATTTGACATCCTGGGTGTTTTATGTAGCTATAGATTTTTTTCCCTCCAAATCATAAAGAATCGTTTAAAGATAATTCAAAGGTTATTTACAATGCTTTTCATTTTAAGCATTTTAGAACATGGGACTACACATAGTCAAAATGGGAAATACTGAATCCGGCTTCCTCTGAAAGGGATGGAAGGGCTCATCATGACTTTCTGGCGTGTTAGACTCTCTCACTTTGCACATCAGTTCTTGATTCCTCGTTAGAAGGATATTCTTTAACTTTCCTGCCCAGATAACTCAGGTCCAGAGAATTCAGGAGAGTTTATCTAACTAATGCCCAAAACTCAAATTCACGATATTTCTTGCAAAGCCTTTCTGAGGCAGTTATGTGAGAGCTATTGTATAAGAGGCTATGACTAGTTTCTGTAAATCTACTATGCTGTCTGATTTCCACCACTATACCCAATGCCTGAGATAATTGCTTCAAAGCACTGATGTAGGCTCACAGTTTTGTGGGTTTCAGCCCATGTTGGTAGTCTCTGCTGCTTCTGGGCCTGTGGAGAAAGAACATCTTGGCAGAGGAATCTGATCCCTTCATGCATCAGGAAACAGACAAAGAGGAAGAGGAGAGGTAGGGGTCCCAATAGTCCCTTCAAGGGCATGTCGCTAATAACCTAACTTCCTTCTACCAGGACCCATTACCTACAGGCTCCACCACCTGGCAATATAAGCCCTCAGACTTGGCGTCATGCCTTTAACTCATGAGCCTTTAGTAGACACTTACCTAAAATGATTGATTTTCATGTGTGGCTTATGAAGACTTAGAAGTCTCTCCAACCTTCTGTCTGTGGTCTGAGACTCAAGAGTCCATACAGCTCCAGAAGGGCAAAGGCAAAGGCATGAAAAGCAGGAGGTGTGTGGTGTAAGTTCTGGTCCGGAGTCCCCAGGCAGAGAGAGAATTCTCTCCCCACTTAGCCTTTTGCTCTGTTCAAGGCTTCAGTGGCCTGAGTGAAGGCTTGGCTTTGGGAAGGATGGCCTCATTTACGAGCCCATTGACCTAGGTGTTGATTTCATTAAGAAACACCCTCTCAAACATGCCTGGAGTTGTGTTTAGCCATGAAGCTGGGCAGTCTGCAGCCCAGTCACATTGACACACGAAACTGACACCCTATCTATTTTCTCACAAGTTTTATTAGGTCTGTTTTTTTTCCATACATTGTTTTGTTTTATTTTTTCCATTCAAGAACATAATTAAAGAAATAAAATTTTTACCTTTCTTCCCCTTCTCCCGGTCCCCTCCCACTACCCCCCACCCCTCCTCCCTCCCCCTTCTTCCTTGAAAGAGGGCATGGTGCCCTGCCCTGTTGGAAGTCCAAGGCCCGCCCCCATCCCTCCCGGCC